>JANHGL010001298.1:0-22013 GCA_024611195.1 Ceyx melanurus
GCTTCCCGCCACCTGCGCTGCCCTGACCCGCGGCACCGCCCCGGAGCAGCCGGGACCGGGCGGAGCCCCCGAGCCGCTCTTAAAAGCCGGCCGCCCCCAGCACTATCCCTCCCTTCCTCCCTCCTTCCCTCCCCGGCTGCTCGGCAGAGACCTCGCCGGCAACATGGGTAGGTGCTGCGGGGCCGGGGAGCGGGCGGAGCCGCTGGAGGGGCTTCGTCTGTGGGCTGGGCACTGGGGGGGCTCTGGGGCTGCTCCCCGCTGACCCGTGTTGGGCTGTGAGCTCAGGGTCCCCGGACCCTCAGCTCGGAACAGGCTTTTTTTTAAAACTTTAAGGCGTGTGGGGCTTGAAACCATAAATTAACGGGGTGTTTCTGGCCGCTGTCAACACTTCTTTCACTACTGTGTTTGCTTAGAGCTGATTGAAGCAGTGCTTTTTAAACACATGCAAACACAGCTGGAAGAGCCTAGTAAGGGCAGAGCCTGTTGAGTTATCCCTGAAGATTTTGTTCTTGTCTAAACGGGAACACCAAGTAGGAATGAAGATTTGCTCCTGTCTAAACGATGCTTTGCTCTCTATTGCCCTTTGCTGGTCCTGCTGTGTTGATGTTGGTGGAGCTCAGGGGGGAACTTGAGGTGCCCCAAAGTGCAGGGGCACTTGTTGTGGCAGGAATAGAAGGAGAAAGTGTGAGGAAAAGAGGATTGTTCTGGAGCCAGGATTATCCCAGGCTGTGTATAGGTGTGTTGACTCTAAGGCAATGGGCTCCCATCCTCTCGTGTGGACCATGAGAGCCAAGAGCTGCAGCAACCCCCAGTTTCTGACTGCAGGGAAACAGTGACCTGTGTTAGATTATACTTAGATTATGATCCTGCCTGGCAGGGGGGGGGTGAACTCGATGATGTCCAAGGTCTCTTTCAACCCCTAATAGTCTGTGATACTGTGAAACAAAGTGGTGGGTGCTGCTGGAGAAGGGGTCAGGGCCATCAACCTGCATCCTGAGCTCGCTTGCAAGTGTGGAAAGGAGAGAGTGACCCACTGATAAATAACTAGATTCAGTGCTCAAGTCAAGAATTGAATGGCTTCTGTCTTTACATTGCTTAAAAAGATTTAATATCTTCAAAGAACACAAAGTGCATAACTGTGTAGTGCTTTCTTTTGAGGAATAAGAAACTCCTCAGTAGTTTGTGGTGAAAATGAGTAGTTCTGCAGGGTATTCTTTGTGAGGAGAGAGACTCAGGGTTGCCTGAAAGAGGGACTGTGCCTATGTGGCTCTAGCAAAACCCAGATTTATCACTGATGCAAAGCTCTGGGTGCTCTGTGTTTTTGTAGGTCTGATCCAGAAGCTGCAGTGGAGTTCCTCAGACTATTTAGGTGTTGAAATGTTGGCTTTAATGTCTTCAGGAGTTTCCCAGCTGTTGCTGTCAAAGGAGAATAGAGGGGTAACATCAAAATGGTTCAGACAAGTGTCTCATACACTGAAATCACTCATTTGAGTCTGGAAAAAAAATGCCTCTTCAACATCACCAGTGACTTTAGTGACTCTAGTATCTCCGTGTGCTCTGAGGTTGGTGTTAGCACTTTCTGGGTGTTACTTGTGCAGGAAAAGATGTTATTGAAGCATCTGTCTGATACTACCCTCTGTGTGAAGCCAGTTGGCCCCAGCAGTGAAGAAAAGAATGATATTCTTTCATTTTAATGAATTTAGAAGCTATTTATGATGTCCACCACTATAGTGTTGCTGTCAGCTCTTTTCATCTGCTGTGAACTATGATCTTGGCAAACATTTTTCTTCTATGGATCTGTTATGGACACACTTCATTTGCAAACATGCATTTCAAAGTTCACATCTTGTACTCAGTCTTATCTTAATGATAATGGGCTCGCTCATGTGTTTTCCATAGGAAATGCTGACATCCACTGTGTGGACACAGAGCCTTTATCTGAAGCAGGGCAAGTTCAGCCTTCAAGCTTGAACTGAGCAGGATGCTTAGAGGGCTTCCAGGGGTTGTGATCTTGCCATGAGGTGGTGTCAGAGCTGCAAGCCCCTGTCTGCCCTTTGTGACCCCAGTGGGACCCCCTCCTGTGCTTCCAGGGCTTCCTAGGTTCATTTCCAGGTTATAGGAATGCCTGCTGGTATGGATAACTGTTGGGCCATCTATTCATCCCTCTTTAAGGCAGAGCTAGGGGAAGTTTGTCCCTTTTTAGGACTTATTCCTGATTTTCCTTTAACTTAATATCCCTGAGAGTGAAATGAAACAGGATTAATCTCTGCAGGTAGCAGGATGAGCTACCCCTGCCTTGAAGGATGTGTTGAGCAGCCATGGTAGGATGGGATGCTTTGTTCTGTCAGTGCTTCCTGGTTTTTCCCTGGGAGTGTGAGTGAATTTGTGCACTGCCTGAAGAGCAAAAGGCTCTCTGCACTGAGGCTTTTCCTATTCACTCCTTGCAGCTTGAAAACTTCCTCTCTTGAATTTATCTGAACAATATTGTGTTTGAAGATGAACTTTTCCCCTTGTCTTCCAGTGTTTTTAAAGGAATGTTACTTAGTGGTCATTAACTTGAGTGTTTTTCCCCTCCCCAGGTGCAACAAGCATGACGAAGGGCAAGTCTGTGAGTATTTTCTCCTGTTAAAAAGTTGCTATACTGACTCTTGTTGAGTGACATTACTTGGATTTTAGCAGAAATCATCCTATAAACACCCTTTAAAAGTATGAAACAATGAGTTATTGGCCAGCACCAAGTAGCCTGGTAACTTCTTAAGTCTCAGCTGAGCTCCTAGTGTGCTCACCATGCTGATAAGATGTCTGAAGAGCCTTTGCTGACTGAGCAGATACTGGTTGGGAGGAGAAGGGTCCCCAGAGCCCATCCTTCTGTGGCTGAGCTGTCATCTTCATCCACTGACTCTCCCTCAGGACTCTTTTTGGTGTTAGTCCTTCCTCTTGAATCTTTGAACTGTTAATGACACCTGTCTCAGCAATCCTGTCTCTGCAGTTCCTTTCCTTATCTCTCAAGGTTTTGCTCCACAGGCTTTCCCTGCAGTTTTCTGACTGTGCAGTGGCTTCCTCAGGAGCCAAAGTCAAAGCTGTGCAGTGGGGTGGTGCCAGGCCTGTGTCTGGCACCCCTGGGGCAGGGGAAGGTTACAGGGAGCACCATAAAATATGACCTTCAGGTGCCCTGTTACCTCTTCAGCCCTGGATCCTGGGATTCCTGGATCCTGACAGCATCTCTGGAGATCTCTTGCAAAGAGAAGATGGAAAGCCTGTAGCACTCTGGGGACCAAGAGGGGAAAATGAGAGTTGACTTTGGGTTTGGGTACACCAGTGTCATTCCAGAGCAGCAGAGGCACAGCCTCCTAACCCCTGGCTGCCTGCTCACTCCCCCTGAGGCTGTTTTGCTTGCAGTGAGTGATGCTAGTCTGTCGTGCAGCTCCGAGCTCACACTGCCTCTTGTCTCCAGCCCAGCTGCTTTGGCTACCCCTTGAGCATCTTCTTCATCATCATCAACGAGTTCTGCGAGCGTTTCTCCTACTATGGCATGCGAGGTACGGCACACACTCCCCGTCTCCTCCTGCTGTCGCTGCTCGCCCGGCTCCCATCGGGTCTGGTAACCGCTCTTCTCTTCTCCCCCCAGCGGTGCTCGTCTTGTATTTCAAGTATTTTCTGCAGTGGGATGACAACTTGTCTACAGCCATCTACCACACGTTCGTTGCTCTGTGCTACCTGACGCCCATTCTCGGAGCCATCGTGGCAGACTCCTGGCTGGGAAAGTTTATGTGAGTGGGTTTTGTTGTTGTTTGCTCAGGAAACAACTCTGAAAGCTCACCCGAGATCAGGGTGTTTACTGAAAGCGTCATTATCTCTGCAGCAGCTGAGGAAACACCTCCTGAGTTGGTGTTGGCTGCCCCAGGGTTGTTTGCAGGTTGCTTTTGTGTGTGTGTCGTGTTGTTTGTGGGGGGATTTTTTTGTGGTAGTTAGGTTTTTTTGTGGTTTGGGGTTTTTTCCACCTCCAAAACCATCAATTGCTTTAGCACAGACCTGGAACTGCACTAGAAGTTAATAAATGTCACAGTTCTTCTGATCAGTGAAGGGGAGTAGCTTGCTTTCCAAGCATGCTGCATGTTTCTCCTCTCATCTGGACAAAAGCTAAGCTAAGGAAAGTGTCCACCAAGCTGTGCAAATAGATACCAGAGGTTATAATTGCATTGGGCTGCCTCTTATCTATTGCAGGTGGCCAATGAAATAGTGGAACACCAGTCTGTGGTATTAACTGGGACTTGGAATATATTCTATGTAGAGGATTTGTCTGTATCTGGAGTTTTTCTCCCTGTGATTTCAGTATTGACTTAAGGCTCAGCAGAAGGCTTTCCTGAGTTGCAGCTCTCCATTTGAATGCTGAATTCTGCTCAGCAGAGCACCTCTGTGTTAAATGCTTGGAAATAGAACCACATTATTTCCAACAGCCTGAGCTTGCTGTCCTTTAGTGATACTGAGATTCTAATAGTGTTTGCTTTGCCTGGAAAAAAAAGCACAATAAAGATTTTATGGAGGGATACGAGTCCTGAGCTGTCAAAGGTCTCCCTGAGATGAGTGGTGCAGTTGGTTGATTGGCTGAAGGCTGCACCATCTTCTTCCTCTGGGAGCCTGGGGTTGCCATCCCTGCCAGGAGTGCCCAGGGGAGCTTTGCATCCTTTATCCTCTGCTGCATCAGTAGCACAGCTCAGGGCTTAAAACTGAAATGTTCAACATGGAAAAAAACATGGTTTTCATGTGTAGATGGCATAATGCAGCAAAGTATTAACTTAGAAATTAAATCATGGCAAGAGGAAGAGGAGGTTACCCAAGCAGTGTTAAGATCTCTCACAGGAGAGGCTCAGATCTCTCTTTTTAGCAGGAGAGGCTCAAATCTTTACCAGCCTGTGTACTTGGTGCAGTGTGTGCCAAGAAGCATGCTGGGACCTGCTGATGGATTGTGAGATCTGAAGTTCTTGGGGAAAATAGTCCAGGAATCACACTAATTTTTTTAATTGGGAGCCATCTATGCAGTGCCAGTCCTGTCAGTGTTGTCCTCACAGCATTCCTAAGAGCCTCATCAATTAAACCCAGAATTTCTCTCCTTGTCAGCTCAGGTTTAAATTCAGCTTCAATCTTTCTCCCAAGTTTTTAAGCAACTACAGGAATATGAAAGTTCAAAAAAGAGTTTATTAGCATACTTAGAACTGAGAGTGGGATAATAGAGTTGTTCTTAACAGTATTTTAAGGGAGTTTCCACCTTAAAGTCAATATTTTGTTCTGGTTTTTTTTTTGCCCTTTGCAGATAGGACTAGAAGAAACAGCCTCAGATTGTGCCAAGGGTGGTTGAGATGGGATATTGGGGAAAAACTTGCTAAAATATGTGCAATTGTGCTAACAAAAATGTTTTCTTTTTTACCAGGACCATTGTCTCCTTGTCCATTGTCTATACAATTGGGCAGGCAGTCATGTCTGTGAGCTCCATCAATGACCTGTCAGATAGTAACCAGGATGGATCTCCTGACAATCTGTCTCTACACATGTAAGACATCTTAACTGTGGGGTTTTTTGAGGTTGATGAAGGGTGAGACAACTTAAACTGATTGCAAAAGAACAGAAAATCAAGTGGTGTAAGTTTCTTACATCTGCTTTGAGAAATAAGTGATTTTATTTTTTCTTCCTTTGCTCCAGCGGTCTGTCCATGACTGGCCTGATTCTCATTGCACTTGGTACTGGTGGAATCAAGCCTTGTGTGGCAGCCTTTGGTGGGGATCAGTTTGGAGATCATCAGGTAACAATGTCTTCCAGATTTTCCATGATACAAATACTCCTGCTAACATTTGGATGTTATAATACTCCCGTGACACATCTAAATAGGAATATTATTGCTGTGGTGTTTCCTGAGTAGCTGAAGAAGGAGCTAGATAACTATTTGTCTTGAGCTGTGTAAACAGAGCTGCTGATTGTTCCATCCAGGCTGATCACTGGCTAAGCCTTTCTAAACATCCTTTTTTTCTTTTTACTGTAGGAAAAACAAAGATCCAGATTCTTCTCTATCTTCTATTTGTCCATTAATGCTGGAAGTCTCCTGTCTACTATTATCACCCCAATTCTCAGAGGTAAGGCCACACTTCTGTTTGTAAAATAGCTAAATATCAGTAAAGAGTGAGAGTTGGTTTGCAGCCCAGTTGGGTTTAAATGAGTGCTTTACTCTGTGACACCTTGAGGACTTGTAGATAAAAACCTGAAGATGATTTGCCAAATGCCATCCAGCTTCTCACAGAGGAAACCCATGCCAGTCTAAGATCTGCAACTAAATCAGAGTGGATTGGGTTGGAAGGGAGCTCCAAAGCTCACTCAGCAGGGACATCTCTAGCTCAGGCTGCTCAGAGCCTCCTCATGTCTCCAGGGATGGAGCCTCCATCACCTTTCTGGGCACCCCATTCCAGGGATCCATCAAGACATTGATTAGCTGCAAGCTAATACCTTTTTCATTTCCAAACAAACTATTTCTCCTGCTAGAAGTATGGTGGAAAAGGTAATTTTGTGGAGTCTCTTATTTTTCCAAGTAGTAGCTGTGTCCACACTGAGCATCATTTCAGGATGTATGGATGAATCTTAAAGTCAAATCACTGACTGCTGCTGGGGACTGTGTGGGCAGAGGTGGTGCTTGTGATTTTTTTTCAGCAAGCTACACTTAGTATGTTGTTTAAATCTTTCACTTGTGCCAAAACTTTTGTAGTCTAGCTCCTTTTTCACCAAGAATATGTATTAACTGTCTAGTAGAATTCTGCTCAGTGTAAAGCTAAATGTCAGCCTCCTGTGAGGAGAGGCTGAGAGGTCTGAGACTGTCCAGCTTGGAGAAGAAGGCTCAGGGGGCCTTTGTACATGAAGGGAGGGTGTGAAGGGGACAGATTTGGGCTCTGCTCTGTGGTGCCCAGTGACAGCACCAGAGGCAATGGGCACAACCTGAAACTCAGGAGCTTCCCTCTGAACATCACCAAACACTTTGTGAGGGTGACTGAGCACTAGCACGGGTTGCCCAGAGAGATTGTGGAGTCTCCATCCTTGGAAATACTCAAAAGCCATCTGGATGTGGTCCTGGACAAACAGTTCCAGATGGTCCTGCTTGAGCAGACAGCTTGGACCAGATGACCCTCAGAGGTCCCTTCCAACCTCAGCCATTCTGCTGTTTGTGATCATAATTCACCTCTTCCATAATGAAGGTTTGATACCGAGCATCCACTGTGTCATTAAGCAGCAGTGTCAGCAGGCACTTCACCCCCACAAACAAGTGGAATGCAAAGAGCAGAAGCTCCATGTAAGATGCTGGTGGGCCTGTCTGGGGCTCTCATCCCATGTTATTTTGCACTTCAGCTCAAGAATGTGGCATTCACACCAAGCAACGATGCTACCCACTGGCTTTTGGAGTTCCTGCTGCCCTCATGGCCATTGCCTTGGGTAAGTGGAGCTGCTTCCATCTTGCACTCCTGGTTGGATCTCAGAATAATGAAAATCTCCAGGTATCAGCCTCCACCTGGCCATTCCTGAAGTTTTGGCCTGACTGGGACCCTACTGCTGGCACCACCTTGCCTGTGTAGCCAACCCAGGGCAGCTGTGGGGGTTTGCCCATGGCCTGCCCTGCATGTGGGAGGGTGAGGCTGGGGAATGTGCCTGGGTGTGGGAGCTGAGGTGACCTTGCTGAGTCCTGCAGATGAGGCAGAGCTTCACGTGTCCTTGCCTGCTGTGAGCTGGGGAGTCCTTGACTCCAAGCAGTCCTTGTTATGACCATCCCTCAAGCTGGCATCCCACTGAGGACTTGCCCTAGGAGCTACCAGATTTACTCCTTTAATACCAGCAGATTGCTTCTATCTATTTGATTTATTCTACTGAATTCTAACATCCCAATAGGCAATTTTATTTATGCCCAATAGGCAATTTTATTGCTCCTTAAGAGGCTTATCCCCACCCTGCTAGAATTCCTCAACTGTTAGTTTCCATATCAAATTATTTGCCACAATTTTCAATTAATCCTGAGTTGCTTTTGGTTTTTCTTTTCCCTTTGTAGTTGTGTTCATTGCCGGAAGTGGAATGTACAAGAAAGTTAAACCTGAAGGAAATGTAATGGTTCAAGTTTGCAAGTGCATTGGAGTAAGTACTGTTTTATTCCCAAAAGACTGTCAGCAATTGAAAAGCTATGTAGTAAACTTGCCTAGAACTGAAATGTCATCCTATGAGGAAAGCTCATGGAGTTTTTTTTTTTACTTCTTTTCCCCTGACACAGCCTTTTTGCTTATCTATATCTTAGTTTATATGTGAATTTATACACCTAGGAAGCAAAATGTCAGTGATATGTAAAAGCTTATCCTAACTCCTGGGAATAATTCCTTCCTCATTGGTGCACCTTTATGCAGCCTTGTAGTAAGAGACAAACATGCCTTGACCCGTGTGGAGAGCAAAGCCACTTGGCTATCTTATCAGCAAAAGCTTATTGCTTATTTAAAAGAATGTTATTTACAATGCAGAGGTGTATTGATCTGTATTGGGGAGAAGGGGGGGGGGGTGGGGGTGTGTGTGTGTGTGTGTGTGTGTGTGAAATGTCACTGTGCTGTTAGCTGTGTGAACAGCACTCCATGCCTCAACTTGTGACATCAGGGGGTTTAAAAGTTCATTTTCTCTTCCCCCACTGATGGGTTTCTTTATTCCCCAAGCCAGCTTGTTAAAGCCCAGACTAGTGCTTGTCCTAAGCTCTGTCAACACAAAATGTCTACAGGTGACTTTGGCCATTTCTTAGCTTCTCATGGTGTCCTACAACACAGGGCTTCTCATGGTGAAGTGTCCTCTCACAGACATTCAGCTCTGAAAACCTTATGACAGTCTTCTTGTTGTTAAGAGAAGCAGGCAGGTCTGGTTCCTAACAGCAGCCCATGTTGAGAGAGGCTCCTCTGAGCTTGGCTCACCTAATCCCACATGCACTCTCCTGGATATGCAGTATGAGGCCTTAAATGCAATATTTCCTTAGATTCTTATAGTAGTTAACAGAAGCCACCTTTTGTACCCTCTAAACACTAATTTTTAATGACAAAAGAGCATTTTTAATGAGGCAAAACTCCCTGTGTCTCCCCAGTTTGCCATCAAGAACAGGTTTCGGCACCGCAGCAAGCAGTTCCCCAAGAGAGAGCACTGGTTAGACTGGGCAAGTGAGAAGTATGATGTAAGTACTGTGTGAGCGCTCCTCTGATCCCCTGAGCCCTTCCTTCTCTTCTCATCCCTCACTTCAAGCACTGGGCAGATGATTTAGGGTCGTGCAATCATTTAGAACCAAATCTCAGTGCTCCCCCGAGGTAGCACCACGTCTCCTGCAAGAGGGAGCTTTGAGTTGGTGCTCTGTGTCAGCAGAGGTTGCCCAGGGAAATTCAAGGGGGATGAAGAAAAGATTAATTTCCTTGTGGAAAATACAAGCAGCTCCTAGTTTCTGAGTTAGTAAAATAGCAAACAGCATCATTGTCAACTTAATTTCTCTCTAAGTGCTAAATATCATGCTGTCCAATACCAGAGCAGTTTGCAACTGTCCCAATCTTGTTTTTGACCTCTTGTGTCATTCTGGTTTGCAGAAACGACTGATTGCTCAGACTAAGATGGTGCTGAAGGTCCTTTTCCTTTACATCCCTCTCCCCATGTTCTGGGCACTTTTTGACCAGCAGGTAAAGTAGAAATTGCTTGGATGAAACTGTAATTTAAAGCTTTCTTAGTTCTAATGATTCTTCCACTGTCAGTTGAGATGAAATGGAGGGTCCCAGTGTAAATGCTCTGGAGGAACAGGGATGAAAACTTGGATGCCAGTTGGTTTAATCGTTTGAACTTGTTATCCAGAGAGCTGAAGGCAGCCAGCACGTGGCAGTGCTCTGCATGAGATGTCCCTGCCATCTCCCCAGCTAATCTCTGCATCTAGATGATGTTCCACTCATGTCCTGAAACCACTAAATAAAGTGAAATGGGCCACAAAGATCACTCGGTTCAAATGTTTACCTTGCAGAGCAAGAACAAGCCCATAGCTGGAGAGACTGGCTTTTTATTTCTGTATTGCATGTCTTTTCCAACAACTTGCTGATGAAAACAGTCCAAGAGAAACTTGAGAAGATTAATTTACTGTGGCATTTAACTCTTTCTCTTTAAGGGCTCCAGATGGACACTGCAGGCCACAACAATGGATGGGAATTTTGTAAGTTACTTTTTATTGCTTTTTTTTCTTAATTAAAATCCAATCTTCAGATCAATTTTATTTGTTGTCTTTTTCATACTAAAACCCATGTGTGTTTTTGTTTTCTTATCCAGGGATCCATTCAGATTCAGCCAGACCAAATGCAGGTATAGTAATGTTTGCCAACTCTAAATACTTCCCAAAGATTTCATGGATTTGCTTAATTGCCCTTCAGAAAAGGACTTTGAAAAGCACTTATTTTTTTTCCCCTTATGTTCCTCTTCAACAGACTGTGAATCCAATCCTGATTATTATAATGGTCCCAGTTGTAGATGCTGTGATTTATCCTTTAATCAAGAAATGCAAGATCAATTTTACGTAAGTTGATGCATTTACTTGACTTCAACAGAGGCTTGTGTAGAGAGCAAGCACTCAGCTAAGGAGAAAATAGCAGTGTCTTTAAAATGGAGCAAAAATATTAAAATAAAAATACAGCGTACTGCAAGTGGTATGTACAGGCACACAAGCTAGAGGAAGAGAATCTAATAAAGTAATATTTTCTAGCTGAGGGCAAAATCTTTTGACTCCAGGAGAGATGCTGTTTCCTGCTCTCCTTTCCCCCCACATCTACCTCCTTCCCCTCAAAAAATTAATGGAAATACAACATATTTCTACTTACCTTTACAAGTTAACTGAATGTCAGTAGATGACATGAATTGAGAGGTACCCAGCTTGGCAGAACACTAACATCAGCCCTCCAAATGGTGGTCATGTGCTAATTGTGGCCATTTCAGTTCCCCCCGTGGAAAGAAAAGAAGTAACCAGCTGAAGCTTGGAATGAAACCTTTGTCTGGACACTCACATGTGTGTTTTGTTGTGCTAGGCCCCTGAGGAAGATCACTGTTGGCATGTTCCTGGCATCTTTGGCTTTTGTTGCTGCTGCCCTGTTGCAAGTCCAAATAGATGTAAGTTCAGCCACGATTTGTTCAGTATTAACAACTCAATAGTAAGACTCAAGTGTGTTGAAAAGGAAAATGAGCCAAGGCTTCTGTGCTTTGTTCTGAAGTCAGAAGCAGAGGGAGGGAAAATATTCAAGATGATTAGCATAATAAAACTATCTAGCTAGGAGCACCATGCTGCAAGACAGCTCATCTGCTATTAACATCAATCTCATGCAGTAAAGGCAACCCCAGGTCTTTTTAATTTAAATAACTCATGAAGTTCCCCAAGAGCAGAAGCTATTTACTGTTAGATCTGGTGGGAAGGGGAATCTCCAGAGGTTTAGTTTCTCTGGCTTTCACACCAGGCAGTGCCCACACAGTTCAGTAGCACTGGTGCTGGGAGAGGATCACAGACCATGGTCCAAAGAAACTTGGGAACACAGGCAGCCATGGGATGTGTGAAAAGCCCATTCCTTGAGCTGCAGAGTGGTCTTGGTGGTGGCAGCACGTTGAGGATACACATCTGAGGCAGTGTAAGGCAGCTTAAGGCTTGTAACAAAGCCAATTATTCAAGTTGCATCCCTCTGACACTCACAGCTCATCAGGCAGATGCTCATCCTCATCATAATTAAGATCCCATAATTATACTACTTCTTGCATGTGATTTAGAACAGGACACTGATTTTACTTTGTTCCTGTCCTACAGAAAACTCTTCCAGTTTTCCCTGCAGCTGAGGAATCCCAGATCAAGGTGATAAATCTGGGTCCCAGTGGTGTGTCAGTTCAGTTTGAACCTCAGCTTCAGAGTGTGAATGTAACACCCATGGAGTCGGTAAGTGAGGGGGGTAGGGAAGAGCTTAAGTCAAAGTGGCTCTTAATGGTTCCAAATTGGGTATTTAAATAGTCACAACACTATTAATCTGTTTTACCAAGAGGGTTTTTACAAAAAGAAACTTAATAATGATTGTCAACTAATTGAAAATCTCCCTTTTGCTAAAAAAGTGCCATTTCTTAACAGCAAGAACACCTTTCCTTTAATAAAATTCCATCCAGCTCCACTAAGTCACCTCTCCTACTGTGAGTGATCACTTAATTGAACAGAGAGCTTTTTCTGTGGCTACATCACCTCTATTAAGCTGCCTCACATCACAACTGCCCTGGGAGGAGATAAGAGCACCCAAGCATGTTTTGGATAATAAAATGCTTTTTATAATCCTATAAAACAAAAGGGTTCTTTCAGTACTACAATAACATGTTTATTAATGTTTTAAGTTCTTTATGCTGATGTATTTAGAGTATTTAAAATATATCTTGGTAATAATTTCTCCCAAACCCCCCTGGATCTGTCCCTGGGTGAGCTGCCCTAGGTGCCTCTGCTCTCCAGGGGGTTGCACTAATGATCTTTCTAGATCCCTTCCAACCCCTGACACTGAACACAGGTGTAAGCTTCTGAGCCCCTGGAGCCCACACCACCTTCAAAAGCACAGCACATGGAACCTCACAGCAATTTGTTTGTCTCTCTAGACAGGCTACATGACATTTAAGGCTTCTGATTTGAAAGCAGTAAATATCACTGCTGGAAGTCAGTCTGTGAATGAACTGGTCAGCCTGCCTGGGGGAGAACGTCACACACTTGGCATTAAAACTGGTGCAACAGGAATTATTGCTAAATGGGTAAGTCTGCTTAATTCTCTTTCATTCCCAAGAGATACCTTAATGTCTTTGCAGCTCTCAGTGTGCAGCAGGTGAAGCTGAAAGGGTGAGCTCTGGGTAGCTTTTCCCTTTGTCTCCTCCTCTCAGCTCACCAGTCTCACTGGCACAGAAGTCAAAAGCAGGGCAGGATGTTTAAAAAGGAAAGAAAAAATAAGTCTCAACTCAGAGTAACTTGACTTATTCTTTCACCAAGACTTCAGTTTGTGGCCAGAACAGTTTAGTTTTTTTTCTAATAGACATATATCCCTAAAAGGGAAGGTGTGGGGTCTTGCTCTGAAGCCTGTTAATTCTCACTGCTATATAATAGTGCACATTTCATGTTCACTGATGCTAACCAAGTACCTTGATACTTTGATCTCTCCTCCAGGTGTATGACAATGTCACATCCAAACCAGAGGAAGGCAATAATCTCATCAGGTAGGGTTTGTTTGGCTCAAATTCTGTACTTAGACAACCAGCACAGATTGCATGTCTGTACCTCCTTTTTTACTCTTGGGTATACTGCTGTGCTAGGCCAGAATATAGTTAAAAGTAAACCCTGTATGTTTTGATTTTTGTGTATAGTATTTCATCACATTTTTTCTTTCATTTTAAAGGTTCATAAACAATTTGCCCGATCCTGTCAATGTCACTATGGGCAAAACTTCTTTTGGAACCCTGATACCTCTTGCTGCCAGTAGTTACAACCTCTTTCCAGGAGGAATGTAAGGATTTTCCTTTACCCTCATCTAGCCACTGAACTTGTCTGTGGGAAAAGGGCATAGAATTCCTTTGTAATTCTATATAACATGCATTGTTGTCTATACCTGTGGTCTGAAGTGTGGGGGTTTTTCTCTTTCAGAAAAGATGACATCAAGGTTATCAGAAATTCAATTTATTGTTCAGCTGTGTCAGAGTCTCTTGGATTTGGCAGTGCCTATACAGTTATTATTAATGAGGTGAGTTGCCAGTGGTGGATGGACAGCACACAATTACTTTTCATGTCAATATTTTCTTCCTTTAAAGCCACTAGTGGCTTTAACTGTCTAGCTCTTGCCTTCAGTGGACAGACTCCATCACTAATGTGCTATTTTAATTTCCAGTGTACTGCAGACAAGCTTAATGTAGCTTATTCTGAAGATGTCCCACCCAACACAATCCATATGGCTTGGCAGATCCCTCAGTATTTTATTCTCACATGTGCAGAAGTGGTCTTCTCTGTCACTGGGCTGGAGTTTTCATACTCACAGGTAGGTTTTGCTCTCCAGAGCTCTCCTTGTGGTAAGAACCCTGGTACAAAAGATCTGTGATCTATTGCTTTTAAAGTGGTGGTTCCATATTGCTGGGTGGTTTGGAGCATGATGTCCTTTGGAGCTTTCTAGAAGGATTATAGGCTGGTACAAATTGACTTTTTGATTAGCATTCAGTGTTTTGCATGAAGCTGGATTATATCATTTGAAGGCTTAACTACCAGTCCTGAAATCTCCCTCTCACATTGCCTTTCCATTGGAAATGAAGTGGAACTGTCTTGCTGCTGCAAAAACCAAACTGGAGAGCCCTCAAAAATGAACAATGATCCCTTGTCTCCCCCCACCAAATCCCTCCAAGCAGTCCTTAGCAGCAGTAGAATGCTACACTTTTAATTCACTTTCTTCTAACTCCTTTCTTATTAGCTGTGTGTATTTCTTCCCTTAATTCTGAGTGTATAAAATACACTAAGGGGAACACTAAGATGTGGCTTGTTAGACTCAGTGATGGAATGAAGTGCATCATAATGTGCACCATGTGTCTGTTCCTCAGTGTGTACAAAGTAAAAGGTATTTATTCTCTTTAGTGCTAGTAATCTCTTGCTCCTCAAAGAATTCTCCAAGCCTGTTGAGTTCTCCAATTTTTAATAATATAAAAAGACTAAAATTCCCCTGTTCCTCCCAGAGAAGCAGTGTTTGTTACATTGCAAAGAGTGGGGTAGACATCAGGAAAGTGCTAATTGTGCTGTTTTTAATCAACACTTCTGCAGGCCCCATCTAACATGAAGGCAGTGCTGCAGGCAGGGTGGCTGCTGACCGTGGCTGTGGGGAACATCATTGTCCTCATTGTGGCTGGAGCATCCAAGCTCAGTGAGCAGGTAAGGGCAGAAGCAAGGGGTGTGCTGTGCTCTCACCCAGTGAGAAAGCAGCTCTGATCCAAAGGGGAACCCTCCATCAGAATAATGATGGGTTTGAGGTTGTCATTGGAGTGCAGGAGGTTTGTGTTGGCTGCACTAGTTCTACAACTGACTGCTTTCCTGAATAATCTTTAAGTACCAGGGTTATGGATTTTTATAGTATGTTGGATTAAAACTGGTGTTGAAGGCTGTGACAACAAGGTGATACTTGTCTCCTGGAGCCTCTTCTGAAGCCTCTGTTTAACTTTTCCCCCAGGGGTGTGTGTACAGGTACACAAACAACTTGAACCAAATACTTTCTCAACAAAGGTTTCCACCTCTCTGTTTGCCACTCAACTCTTGTTCTGTCAAACTCTGTTTCTATGGTCTCTACAATAAATTACTTCTGCTGTTGAAAGGCTGGGAACTTCTGGGCTGAATTTCAGACTAACAGGAGTAAAATCTGCTAAAAAAGGTCTCCCCAGAGCCTTCTCTGTCAGGCTGAACAACCCCAGCTGTCTCAGCTTATCCCCAGAGGAGAGGTTCCACCCCTCTGATAACTTGCTGGACTCATTCCAAGTGGTCCATGTCCTTGTGTTGAGAGCTCCAGAGCTTTTCAGGTAGAGTTAGGACTTTGAAACCAGAGTTGCTGCTCTTGCTCTCTGCCTAGATTTGCTGTTGGCAGAAACTGTTTTTTTCTGCTGATGTAAGTGGAATCAGGATCACTCCCAACCTGATTGAAACTGAGATTATCTGACCAAAAGGAGGAGCTCAGTTTCCTTTGCAGCCTTCTGGCCTTTTCCCAATGCCTTCAAGGAAATGGATATTGCAGAACCTTTGGCATTCACAGAACTTTCTCTTCAGTGAAGACAACTTCTGCTTGTGGTATCATTCTGTTGGGGATAAACTTGATGGCTAAATTATGGTTTCCTCATTTATCTTCACAGTGGGCAGAGTACGTGCTGTTTGCTGCCTTGCTGTTGGCAGTTTGCATCATCTTTGCCATCATGGCTTATTTTTACACTTATGTGGATCCAAATGAGGTTGAAGCCCAGCTGGATGAGGAAGAAAGGAGACAAGCCAAAAAGGATCGAGAAGCCTATGAAAAGCAAATTGAAACTGTATCTCAAATGTAAAAATGTGTAGTTGTTGGTAAATTATGGCATCCCACTCACTCCACCTGCAGTAAGAGGACTCAGGGTATCAGCAAGACCCCTGGATATAATATGGGAGAGGTTCAACTGCTTTAACTTAAAATGCAACCTCTCTTGGGAAGCAAGAGGAAAATAGTAAGTCTCTCTTCTGCTGATCATGGTATCCTGAAGAAACTCCAGCAGAATTTGCACTTTTAATGTACCTCAAGCTTAAATACCATAGCACTAAAGATTGAAATTGCACTCACCATTACTAAACCCTGTGAAAAGATTTATTTTTATACTGCACGTCAATTTTATATCATGGAAGAATCAAGTATTGCCAAGAAAGAGTAATTGAAGCCAAGCTGTCTGCATGACCCCTCACTGTTACTTGAAAGCATCAGGTCACACGTGCCTTAAATTCTTTTGTACTTCCTCATGGATCCTGGGAGCAAAATTCTGGCAGTGCTGGGATTAAAATGCTGTCTCTGCTCCCCAGGGCAGGAACGTGGACATGTGTTGTAATATTGTGCTTTTTGTGCCTGTTAACTACCCCTTGAACTCCTGATACGTTGTTAATTGAACATCAATGTGAATGAGGTGTCCTCTCAGGTAACCAGACAATGGCAAACGATGTTTGGAATAAGCAACAGCAATAAAAAGTCATGTTGTACCAAAATCCTGGGCTGTGAGAGTATGACTTGGCTGGATCAGGCATTAAAGAGGGAAAGAGGCAGATTATCTAAGGGGAGCTATCAAATCCTGAAATCTACCTCCTCCCTGGGGAGGTGGAGCAGGACAATCCACAATGCTTCATTTCCAGCCTCATTCAGTCACTGTTCTTCTTGACAGGAGGATGGAATTTAGCACAGTACAAAGGTAACAGAGCCCACAATTCAATGGACTCTCCACTCTTGCTGTTCCAGCTTATCAGTTTCCCATGCTCCTTCCTCATCTGGGTCAAAGCTCTGCATAAATTCAGGTAACAAGGCACTGTCCCAGGGTGTTTAAAGCTGCTCTGATGGTGCAGGGGGCCCAGGCAGATGAGCAAAGCAGTGGCAAATCAAACCCTCATGAGATGAAGATGAAATCTCAGCTGCCTGCTGCTGTGAAATAGTGTCTGTGCTTCTCCTGTGAGATTCAGTTGACTGCAACATATGGTCCTGTCACAACTTCTTTCCATCATCATCCATAGAGGGCATTCTTACTCCAAATTGAACATCTAGTCCTTGCAGCTGGGAAAAAAAATACTTTCACTTAAAGACATTATATCTGTGCACCTGGAGCCATGTCATGCCTACTTGGTAGTAAAAATTGGAAATGGCTTTTGCTTAAATGGCCCCTCTTTCCTAAAGGTCCTCTCTTACACAAAAATGTTCAAGTAAAGGTTAATTCAATCCATGCAGCTCCTTTAGGCTGAGACAGCCTGAGATCAGTGCTGGAATGATGTTGAATGTATTGTCACTGAAATCAGATCTCAAACCTGCGAGGGTAAAACTGCTCCAGGAGTTTAGAGCCATGGAATCAGAAGACTCCACAATCCAGCCCTGGGAGCGGTGCCTCATTTCCCACCACCAGGTGGCAAAAAATCCACAGCAGAGGCTGGAAAAGAGGCGGGGGGACTCCCAAAAAACCCTCCTGCATCCCTCCCTTCATGATTTTTAACTCGGAGTTGTTAAAATCTTCAGGATACCTTATGAAAATATCTACTATGTAGAAGAGCATCGCTTTTAAAACCCTTAAGGCTGCTGGATGGTTCTGAAAATGAAAATACCTGGATGGATTTAAGCAAAAGGTTGTCCCTGGCAGTGCTGGTGGAAGTCATCCCCCCTCAAAACTGCTAAAACCAAGTTAAAAGCGCCAAAATTGCACGTGGTTTTAGAAAACCAGACTGATGCTGAAGAACAGAGAAGAACACAGCAGACTGTGCTGGCTAAAAGGTGATAAAATCAGTATAAAATCCCTGAGTGCATCTTTGTGGGGCACTTAATCCGATTTAAACCTTGTTCATGAAACCCTGCCCTAAGAAGTGAAGCCACGAGGTTTGGGGGAGGCTTTGTAACAACAAAAAGTCAGACAATGCGAAATTATGGGCACAGCAGCCTGATCCCCAGAAAAAAAAAGTGTTAAATAGAGATGTACAGACACTACAGCAAAAGGTGATTGCTGAGTGGAGATGGAATCTGGGCTGGATTCTGACAAAGTGGGCACGGATTTCAGATCCCTGCCTTCCATTCCAGGTTCGGGGCAGGTCAGACTGCTCTGGGGAAGGGATTTGTTGCAAAAATGACCGAGAAAAAGCACTTTGAGGCTTTGTTTGAAGGCGGCTGAAGCCCATTGCTGTGCTGGGGCTGCTCGTTGGTGGGCGGGCTGCTGAGGGAGCCTGGGCGGAGCCCGGGCAGCACACCTGCGCTCAATTGAACCATCTACTAATTATCTACTAATTACAGAGGGGCAGCACCTGCTGCTGCTCAGCTTTAAGAAGCCTCGGGGAGGGCGGGAACCGGTTCCCGCCACAACGCACAGGGTGAGCGCTCAGGGGCTGTGGCCGCCTGCAGCGTGTCCAGGGTGTTGAGCCTCTGCCAGGGTCCAAGGTAAGCTCAGACCCTCTAAGGGGTCGGTGGTGCTCATCTCAAGGGGTTATTTGCCGTGGAGTCCCAGCCATGGCTGCTACCAGGGGGAGGTTGTTGCTAGACAAGCTGTGGGCACCCAGAGACCCCAGCCAAGATGGCGGCGCTCAGGCCTCTGGCTGCAGAGAGGGCGGGAGCCTGGCGCTGGAAATGGCGGGTGGAGGAGACACCCCTGTGTCTGACGTGGGCTGCGAGGAGTTGAGGGGCAGCTTCTGAGGCACTTCTAACCAGATTCCGAGGAGCTGTGTGGGAGGATTGCGACACCCTCATCCCTCTCCCCAGAGCTGTTCCTCCCTCCTCTGTCCTCCCCTGTGTATGGAAACCAGGAAAAACTTAGCTCAGGATGGCTGGAGGGGAGATGTGTTGTTTCCGCCTGGGATTAAGTTAATATAGAAGCAATCTTTGAGCTAAAAATCCCCTAATCTTTGAGCTGAAACTCTCTAAAACAGCCTAAACCCCTAACAGTGTTGTACCCTCGTATGCAGTTCTTGGAAGCCTGGAATTTAGTTTGAAAGTGAACTGTTATTTAAAAATAATTTCTGTAGAAGTTGGTTAAGTACCCAAATCATTAAAGAGAAACATTTTCTATGGCAAAAAAATCACAGATACATATTTAGAAAGTGTTTCTTTTTTAAAGTGCTTCTTTCTTTAACAGCCAGAATTGTAACTGCATGGTCTTGTGTTTCTGCTGGAAGAGTGATATAAAAACGTGGTAGAACCTTGAGCTGTAGTAAAGAATAGGTAGACATTTTTGTTTTCATAAATACAAATAAATACCAGCATAGAACTGCATTATATTCAAAGTCCAGTGAGGTTGATTAGAATTTTTCCCCCTGGTATCATTATGTTTTGCCCATGCCCCTCTGTGCATGAAACTACAGCACCTTTCCATATCTGATCCAGGTAGCAGGTGTGTTGGCACTGGAGATCTTCTCAAGAGAAGGTCATGGTTTGTACCAAAAGAGTTTGGGAGGAAGGTGCAGTTGAGGGCAGGATAAATTCTAAGTGCAAGAAGCAAAATGAGCAAAACTGAGAGTAGATGTGTAAGATGTGGTTTTAAGATCAGAAAATAGAACCTGATCCAGGAAGAATTTTGTCTAGTGAGTTCTGCATGGAAAATGCAGAATTCTGCCCTGGAAATGCCTGCTGAGCAGGAAAGAGCACCAGTGCTGCTGTGGAGCAGCAACATCTGTTCTTCTCTGCAAGATACCCACTCTCTTAGCTAGAAGAAGAGGTATGCTCAGGCTAAAATCCCCAGGAAGCCTGCTCTCCTGAGGAAGATGGCAGGAAAAGTGAGCTGGCAACTGCAGATGCCAAAGGGGCTGAGGCTTTGGGGTCTTGCCAAAGGTCTGGTGCTGGTCTGGCTGCAGCAGAGTTTTGGTTGGGTTGTTTTTTGTGAATGAAAGGAGGGCTGCAGGAGGAGGCAGAAAGTGGCTGGAGCCTGTCAGAGAGCTGTGTGTTACTGGGGAACTACTTTTAGAAGGCTGTGGGATGGGATGATGGGGAGGATGGGAAGGCACATGCACAGGACCTGCATTTTTGTGGGGGCCACAGTTATTACAGGCTGTAACTGTCCCACACACAGTGGGGATGATGGTAGCTTCAAACATTAGAAAGCACCTTACAACCTGTAATCTCTTTTCCTAATGCAAACTCTCCCCAAAATAACAAATAGTTGTGGGGCTCACAGTGATTTCTGACTTTTAACTCTTGGGTGTTCAATTTTTAAGGCTGGGAAGCTGGTGTTACTAAGAACTGAGGTGCTCTGATTGCCTAGAAAAGATGTTTAGTGGCAGCAAAGTCACCCCTCCACTGCTTGATTCTATAGTGTGGAAAGACAGGCTGCTCTGGGCTGCAACCAGGGTTGGGAGCATTCCCTGCTGCAAGCTGAGAAGGTGGATTCTGTGGTATGGAAGGGTTGGGTGTCACCATCCCACTCCCTACAGGACATTCTGGATGGAGTTTCACCTTCCAGCTCATCTGAGCTGACTGTGGGCTGCCAGTGAAAGGGATGTGATTGATTCCCTCCCTCCCTCCCTCCCACACTGTGTCCCTGCTGCCTCACACCCAGACCTGCTGCCACAGCACACTAACCCAGCAGGATGGGGATGCCACGTGGTGAAAGGAAGAGCAGGATCAGCACTTTGGCAGCACACAGTGCTGCCGTGGGATTAAGTGGAAGGTGAAGCCCTGCCCTAAAAAAAACACAGTGATTTTCAGTCTTTGCCAACACTGACAAGTGAAATGTGCAGGTGTCTGTGTGGTTTTGTGTTCAGGGGATGCACTTCTGAACACACAAGGAAGTACAGGTAGCTTCTGGGATATCACAGGGTTAATCCAGGGAAAATGTGGGCATTCTTGAATGAAAATGTGGGGATCCTTGCATTCAACTAGTGAAAAGTGCAGATCCCTACTTATTACTTATCAGGGAGCTGTATGACAACTTTTTGTGCTGGGACAACTGCCAAGCTTGCAGCTCTGTGATGACAGGAGTGGCTAGGGACACAGTTAGAGGTTAGAGCATCTCATTGTGACTGCAGGGTCACACTAAATGGATCCATTTAGCCTGGAGGCTTTGGAGTCTGCTGTACCCAGGCAGAAATCTGAGATAAGAGTGGATATCTCCATTATGAAATGTGAGGAGAAGGGATGTTTTCTGTTTGCATCTATTTGTGTGACAAGGGGCTGAGGGAAAGGTTGCTAACAAGCAAGATGGAATGCAATTAATGCTCTTTGGGGGCAGAGGCACAGTGCAGTGTGATCAGTCTCATGTTTCTTAATGAGCTCTTCATGCCCATCTCATTTTAATTGAATTTAATACCTTCAAGCACTTATACTCTGCTTATTATTAATAAAGGGCACCCAATACTTGAGATGTTCCTTCCATTTCCTGCCTCATCCCAACTCATCCATTAGGATTCACAGGACTACAAGAAAGTGACTTCTCTGCTATCAATAAGAATCTCCAAACCCTGCAGTTTTCTAGGAATGGTATGAAATGCATCACTTCAGAAAGAGAAATATATACATAGAGAGAGAACAACATAGAAAAATACAGGATTTTTCTGTGGGGAACGTAATTTAATAGCCATTTTCTTTTACCCTGTAACCTCTTTGAGACCTGAAGCAAAATATCATTATTTGAACTTCAAATTCTGATACTGTAATGGACAAAAATCTTTATTTACTGGAGAGAGTCCAACGCAGGGCCACCAAGATGATTAGGGGAGTGGAGCATCTCCCTGCTGAGGAGAGGCTGAGAGA
>JANHGL010001300.1:16565-37162 GCA_024611195.1 Ceyx melanurus
TTTTTTCTTTTTTTTTTTTCTTTTCTTTCTGAAACAGAGTAGCCACACAAATCCTTCCCTTCTTCCCTTCCCTTCCCTTCCCTTCCCTTCCCTTCCCTTCCCTTCCCTTCCCTTTTTCCTGTCTCCTCCATATATTGAAAGATGGGGCAGCTTATTTCATGAAGTGAATTAATAAATTACCACTGAAATTAATAATCAGTTCAAGAACTTGGTGGAATCAAGTGAGGAAAACGTTTGAGATTTGCAATTTACTTCTTACTGTTCCCTGTGGAAAAAAGGCTTTAAAAATTAATTGATAAGCTAATTGTTCATATTGGTATTTGAAAACTACTGCAATATAAATTTAAAACCAAACCGTTTGTAAGTATCTGGGGCAAAACCAAGAGGTCTAACATGAATCTGCCAAGAACACACTTTTTTTCACCTCATCTTCATTTTGCATTGACAAGGAAATGTACCCTGTGATGCACAGCATCAAATTTGAGATACATAATCTTCTTTCATGACTGAATGTCATGTTCTTATAGGCCATTTTCTGTTATTTCACAGCTTTGATGTCAGGAGGACTCTATGTTTAGGAGTCCAGAACTTTCAGAAAATCTCTGTCTGCTGATCCCCACTGCTGGGTTTGCCTTTTCCTGTTCAGTGACAGTTGGAGTAATATTGGCTGCGTTCAGAGCTGGTACGAAACTGCCAAACAGATTACTTTAGTGACTGTACTAAGAAATGTCTTCTTGCAGGATGTATCATGTAGGTGATACCTAGAGTTGCCTCCATATTTTCACCACACCAAGTGTGATGACATCTCTAAAGTATTTAGGGTCAAAAAAGAGTAGTGCTATAATTCCTGTTCTGAAAGACTCTGTTGCAAGAATTCATCTGAGCTTTTTTTTTTTCCCCTGTGGAAATTTGCATCTAAGAAAGTGTTTGTCACTAAGAGAGTTCAGAGGAGAGTAAGAACCACCAAGTACGTAGAGAACAGTTTCTGCAGGAAAAGATTTCTCAAATTTGCATAGATGAGACTGAGGATACGACACAGTTTTGAAATGTGCTGTTTCAGAAGAAAAGGAATAAGCTCTCTGTGTTTTGTGGTAGAGAGGGCAGGGAGAAAGGGGATTAAATTACATCAGAGGAATCTTGCTTGAAAAGGGTTTAAGAACATTTATCTGGAATGTGGTAGGCATTTAGTTGATCCTGCCTTAACCTGAGGGAATGAGCTAGATGGGCTAAGCAAAGGCACCAGGAGAGAATACAACTGTACAGTCAGGCTTTGTTCTATTAGCTTGTACCCCAGCAAAGACCTGTATGTACCTGACTGTAAATACAGTAGTTGGTGAACTTGCTAGCCTGGGGCACAGGATAACATACAAACCTAATTAGGAAGAGTTCAGAATTATACTCATTACCATTATTCATTGAAGTATATGTCACAACGTATATCACACACAATAACAGGATGGTAGGGGTTGGAAGGGACCTCTGGAGATCGAGTCCAACCCCCCTGCCAGAGCAGAACAGAACTAGAACAGATCATGCAGAAATGCATTCAGACAGGTCTGGAAAGCCTCCAGAGAAGAAGATTCCACAGCCTCTCTGGGGAGTCTTTTCCAGGCTCTGTAACCTTTACAGTACAGAAGTTCTTCCTTATTGTGAGGTGGATCTTCCTGTACTCCAGCTTGAATCCATTGCCCCTCATCCTATCACAAGGCACAAGTGAAAAGAGGTTGTCCCTGCCTTCTTGACACCCAGCCCTCATGTATTTATAGACATTAATTAGTTCCTCTTTCAGTCTTCTACTTTCCAGACTAAAAAGCCCCAGGTCTCTCAACCTTTCCTCATCAGGCAGATGTTTCAGCCTCTTCATCATCCTCCTAGCCTCCATTGGACTCTCTTTAGTATTTCCCTGTCCCTCTTGATCTGGGGAGCCCAGAACTGGACACAGTACTCCAGGTGAGGTCTAGGGCAGAGTAGAGGGGGAGGAGAACCTCCCTTGATCTGCTGGACACACACTCTGACAAAGTCAATTCAGGAGTTTCCTTCTCTTGACCTCCTAGTTGCTGGCCATTCATGAATGTGATAAACAGAATAAAGCCTTCCAGCATTGCTGTCCTAGTTGTGGTGTTAAGCCACAGTAATTCCTCTGATCAAATATAACATAGCCGCAGAAACACTTGTTCTGGAGCAACTGCAGAAGCAGATATGAGTGTCCAGGTGCAGGGGACAGCAAAAAGCTCTGAGTGGGCTTTACCCTTACAAGTATAATGCATCATCACAACTTGATTGTGTGGCACTGGGCAGTGTCAACTACCACTTCTGGTGTTCAAGCCAAGCTGGTGGCAATAGGTAACGCTAACAGAAGCAGCTGTAGTTGAGGCTGTTCTGGGAAACTTCTTACATCTCATCTGAGATGGACTGAGTTACAGAAGCTCCTTTTCCTTCTCGAGCATCCATTCATATAATTTTCTTCTAACACAATCTCTCTGCATAGTTTAAATGTGGCGTAAATTATCCAACCCAAACAATGTCAGGTAGTCAGATTTCTGAGGAAAGTTTTAAAGAAGTAAAGAAACTTTTAAAGAAGATTCTAAAGATAAGCTTCTAAAGATCGTTTGGAATAACTTTGCTTTTGTGGTTTGATGAAGATGAGTCAGTACCTAAATACAGAACAGTGCATAGTGAAATGATGGAAATGTTCTCACTCAGTTGATCCAGTTATAAGGTTTATAGGCTTTAAAGAGACTGTGTCTAATAAACCTCAGACAGCAGGTGTAGTAACATACTACCAAATTTTCAAATAAACTGCAAAATTCCATGATCTCACTCAACAGTGCTGCAAACAGCTCTGTGACAGCACTATGCATCCAAACACAGAGCTGCCTTTTAGGCTTCCTGGGTAGATGGTTTTACTCTGAACACCATTCTAGTCCTGCTCATCAGTGACCAATTGTTTAGCTATTGATCTGTGTACTGCTCCCTCCTCCTTATTCACCACCACTGAATGCAAACAGGATAGGAGCATTTCTGCTCAGGAGGAGTTTTTCTTGCCAAGCCACTCTTTTTTTTCTTTTTTATTGTATTTTTTTTTTTCCCCTGAGCTTGCATATTCAGCAAGAGAAGAATAAAATGCTTTTCTTAGTCCACAATTAGTCCTTTAAACTGAGTCTTTTTGACTTGTTAACAGTAGGTAAAAATTTGGGGTACAGTAACTCTTAGTAATTTACTTTTTCATATGGTTCAATTATATAAATGCACAAGAGGAACAAAGGTTCTGAAACTGGTGGAAGTAAGACAAGTTTTTAAGCTCTTTGTGCATTGGTTTTCTGGAAAGACTGGTAAGTGGACAGCTGTTCTCTGAGTTTTGGACCACTGTTTAGGCAGAAGACTTCACAGAAAGATGACATCTTTTGTGAGCAAGGTGAGGATTCCCTTCTTGATATCATCTTAATTTCATTTGTTTACTGGGACAGTGATGCTGTTGGACAGATAGATAGTTGTCACTGCCACAACATAAACCTTGGGAATCCTTACACAGCTCTGTTTTCTGTGACAGAAATTGTCAGTCTTCCCAACATTCCCTTGCCTGGCTGGTGCCCTTTCCCTTTTCTACACACCTTCTACCCAGATTCTCTCAGTTTCTGCACTCTTTGATCATTTGTCTACTTGTGTCTCAATTCCTCTCTCTGAGGTTTTCTGACCTCTTTCCACCTGGCTTCTGTTGGAGCCTGAACTTTATGACCAGTGCAATTTTCAGAAGTTCTCTATCTAGAAATCAGATTCTGCTCCACAGGCTTCTCTTCTTTCAGTTTTGGTGTCTTATTTGAATGTCTCTTGTAAAGGACTTAAAAGGGTGCTTCTAATCAGAAAAAAAAAAGAATCAGAACTACAGGAAGGATGGAGAGGGACTGTTACCAGGGAGTGTAGTGATGACTTCTAACTGAAAGAGGGTAGATTCAGATTAGATGTAAGGAAGAAATTCTTCACTGTGAGAATGGTTAGACACTGGCACAGGCTGCCCAGTGAAGTTGTGGATGCTCAGTCCCTGGAAGTGTTCAGGACTAGGTTGGCTGCAGATTTGAGCAACCTGATCAAGTGGCAGGTTGCAGGGTGGGTTGCAATCCCTAGAGGGGATGTGAACTAGATGATCTTTAAAGTCCTTTCCAAGCCAACCTATTCCGTGATTCTGTGATAATGCAGTTACCTTCTGTTTGGTTTTTCTCTCTGGCTTATTGCTGGCATTAAGTTGTGCTTCATTTGCAGATTAAAAAGTATCTTTATTAATCAATGGACAAAATAGAATCCATCTTAAAGATTGGCATCTGACTTTTTACAGGTCAGCTCAACAGACAGGCTTCAAGTGCTTGTGATTCTCCCTGTTGAGCTGGCATCCACACATCACCAAACATCTTTAATGCCTGTAGGGAGGCACAGATCTTTTGTGCAGTGAAGAAATGAACAGATTGGGAAAAAAAAAATTAAAAATTCATTTTTACTTCTTAACTCTTGTGGCATGTTCACTATTGATAGTATACAGCTGCTTCAAAGTAGCTTCCAGCATCTCTGCTCTGTTGTTTTTTCATTAACTGTAAGAATTTCCTGTGAGCAGTTTCCCACTTGTAGCATGTCTCTGTGCAGAGCAGTGACTTCTTCCTGTTCCAGTGCTTGAGCATCACCTCATCTACAGTAACTCAGCCAATCCTAGACAGGCACTTCTGACTCATAACACAGCAGCAGAGCTGATGAGTGAAGTAGAGAAGGTGGGACTGGTCATGGGACTGGTCTCTTAGCTTAATAAAGGATCAGTCTGTATTTCAGTTCATGCTGTTTACAGATCTTGTAAAAGAGGCAAAATAATTTTTTTGTTCTGATGATTAATTTTGTTAGACACAACAGCAGCAATGAAGTTCAAGTGGCTTAAACACTTTAAAAAAAGAAAGTAGAACAACTCAACTTGGTATTCTCATTAAAATACTACAGTGCACTTAAAAATGTTTGAGTTCTTGTAGCATCTACTGAATGTAGGAGTTTGGCCAAGTGGTTGGATGTGTTTCCAAAAGACTCCCTTGGTTGAAATAATTTAGGACTTTGCTAATGTGAATTTGGGTGAAGGCTGTAACTTGCTTAAACTTTCACAGCTTGGCTAGTCCAGACTCTTAGAGACTCGAGTATGCCATGCTGAATTACAACTGGCTTATTGTCTGGGATTAGACAAGACATTTGTTCCAGCTCCAAAGGGTGATACCTTTTTATGGCTGAGTAATATAAGGTGCAGTGCTCTTCAACTAGATTACAGTAATGTCAGACAGAAAAAAGCACTGTCTCTCTTCCACAGCTGGATTGGATCAAAGCCAACAGATACAATTCTTGAGTAAAGAATAAAAAAGTTTGTGATAGTTTATTTTAAAAAATATATATATGTCTTTGCATGTGGGCTTTTATTTTCCTGATCACAAAACCAGATGCTGTAAAGAGAAAGAGCTGAAATATATTTCATTCACTATTTAGATTTGAAGAAAAACCAGAAGCTATGAATTTGCTGTTTCTGTTCTTGCAGGATGTGCCTGGTACGGATGAAGCAGGAGGGTCGCACAGGAAAATACATGTGTCGCTATATAGTTCACTGCATGTGGGAAGATGTTGAACAGCGTGGTAAGGTGCTGGGGGTAAGTCATCTTTGGTGTTGATAATCTTGATGCTTTGTAAAGCTGCATATTTTAGAACACCTAAGAATCAACCTGTAGCTGCTTGTTTATTTCTTCATTAGCTTAAGCTGGTGTATGTAGCCCTTACTCCTGAACATTCCTTACCCCAGCTGTACTGCCTGTTGAACTGAGCCACTAACTTTGTTTCTGGGAATGCAGTATGGCCTGGTGAAACTACTGATTTGTCTGAAAGGAATTAATTTTCCACATGGTTGGCCATGTGATTGCACAAATGGATGCTGCTTAACAGGCTTGGGAATTTGTGTATAGGAATAAGCAGCAGTGGTAGGGATATAGGTGACTGGTGCCAAATGTATTGAATAATTCCAGCAGAGATTTGAGTTTTCTCTATATATAGGATGATGAGTAAAAGGAAAGTTAAGGTACCAGGTTTTTATGTTAAGTTCCTGTAAATGATTGTAACTAGTGATTAGTTTATTTTTCATTTTGAATTCTTAGTTTACATAGTCTTTATCACAAAAAGAAACATTTTAAGGAAAGAGTAGCTCTAAGGATAGTTCATTTGCAAGTTTGAAGGAAGAACAAGGTTGGATCTTTGTGCTCTGTTCTGAGGAAGGTTATGCTTATTTGTTGTAATAGTAATTCCTGGTCTTAAAGTCTGTAAGTGCATTTCTCCAGACTTGGTGGATGATATCCTCAAGGTCCTTTCCAACCATAATGATTATATTATAGCCTTCACCAAAGGCAGAGCAGAAGCAGGAGACAGTTTTCATAACCCCAGTATCACACTGGTGGCATGAGACCTGATACAGTTGAGGATGTCAGTTCAGGGCACTTCTGGTGGGCAGATAGGACTGGGAAAGATCTCTTGTGATGTGGAAAACAAAAAGAGTTGTCCAGTGGTTAAATAGTGGTTTGTCTAAAATAAATTAAATGTTAGAGAAGTGACAGTTTTCATATAACAACCATGGCATAATGTCTAATCTTCGTTGTGAGCCATATCTGAAGAAGATATTTCTATATAGATGTACATATAGCTATTCCTATTGGTGACAAACAATGGAATTAAGCAGTGAGTTAGGATTTGGTATACAAACACATTAGTAGTTCAAGAAGTTTCTCTCTGATCTTTTTTTTTTTTTCTGAGTTGATTTTGATGTAACTTCAGTTATTCCATCAGCAATGGCTTATTTTTTTTTCCCCCCTAGTTGTTGGGAATTTCTTAGCTTTAAATTTTATAATTTAAGATTGTTCTTCTTGAAAAAAAAAATAAAATCCCCAAAAGCCATCTACATATCAGCCAAAATATCTTTAGGGATCTTTCAATTCCATCTGTGCACAGAGAGAATGCTGCTTTAGAACAGAAAATTGTTTATCTGTTCATTTTGACCCTAATTTTGCCTTGTATGAACTAACTTCGAATGCCGTCTTGTAGTTTTGCTTGCAGGATTTGAAGCAACAGCAAACAGAAGCAAAGCTCGCTGGTTGCTACCTTTACAAGCATGCAGAACTCAAAAGTGAAGCATAGTGTAAGTTAGACCTGCATTGAGATCTTTTTTTTCAGTAAACTGTAAGGAAAAAAAAAAAAAAGTGCTTACAGTCAGTTCTTTCTAAAGGGAAGCACAGGATTTCCATTTCTGCAAACTAAACTATTCCATTGCTCCCCCTAATTCCTCAAAGTGTAAAAAAACATCACCAGTGTCCTATGTTTTCATCCAGTCTGGAGCCTCAAATGTTAATTCATGCATATTATAATGGTATGGTTTCTGTATGATGCAACTGTAAGGAGATCTTAAGTTGTTTTAATGCCATTCATTCTTTGACTTGGCAGGTTGGGCATCTTTTCAGTTTGTTCTTGAATTTAAAATTCACAGTCTTTGTTTATAATGCTGATCATGCAATGTAATAATGAGCATGTTTAGTTTGCAATAGTATGATTCCTATAATATACTGTTGACTGTGGCCTAGTGTTAACATAGCTTTTATGTGGCAATAGCTGATGCTTAAACGAAGTATGTAGACATTTAAAGGCTTGATCTTAAAAACAGTTACATCTGGGTGTATATTTAATACAGTTTAGTTGCACAGAGGCCCATTGATTTTAATGAGACTCCTTGTGAGAGAACCTGAACTCTTGAGGCAACAGCTGCCTAGTCCAGGCACTGAGGGTGTGGAAGAAAGCACAGTGAACTCCCCTGGACTATAAACTTGGAAATTCGGACTGTTCTCTTACCTGTAGGTTTTCTGAAGGTATAAGAGCTTTCAGAATCTTGTGATATATTTTTTTTAGTTATTATCTTTCTTTCGTCTTTTAATTATGCCTGATCTTTCAGGCCTCATTTTGTCAAGACGAATGAAATTTTAATCTCTTCTGGTAGTATTTTTTGTGTATTAAATGGAAATATTTGATGCATTGATGTTTTAAGAGTTTAATTGTTCCATTGCTCCTGATTAGTGCTTTATTTTGTTTCCTCAATGCTAGTGATAATAAATCACTTTACCCATGCCCCTGGATACTTTTTCTTCCCTGATTGTTCAATCTACTTTCCTGCCCTTCACATATATATACCCCAATTGAACTCTTTCTCACATCTTGGCTTTAACAACTGCAAGGAGTTTTAAGTGATAATAAAGAGGAGGTGCCAATATGTTCAGTTCTAGTTACTAATCTTGATGTATTTTCTGCTAATGGCTCTTTTAAAATGAAAGTGAGGTAATGACAAAGGGTTTGTGGGCTGATGGAGGAATATATGTAAGAGCTATTTATTTTCAAGTAATTTAGTCCTGCAGCCACAATATATTCTACCTCCAAAAGAAGATGGTTAGTTATATCAAGATAAAAAACAGTAGGTGAAAATATACATTAACATTCCTCTGTTGATGCTTTCAAATTTCAGAATCTGAGTCTTCCCCAGAAGCAAGTTAAATGAAAAGACACTTTAAATACTTCTAGGGCACTAAGTTGTAATCAGCATACTCCTAGCATGTTAGGAAATTCCATTCCCTTCTTTTTCTCTCATGCAGAGTAACAAAGGTGAATATTTAACGCTGATTGGTACATTCCTGTGTTGTGGTCTAAGTGACAGAGCACCTGAATGAAATTGTAGTTGGATGCAATTAGTTTAACTTGTTGACAGACAAAGCTGCAGTTATTGAACTCATTTACTTATCTAGTAACAATTTTAATGCTTAATGCAGAAAATGGATACTATATTCCTGAATTAATGTGGATGGTGTATTAAAATATGCCATCTGCTCTTAAATAGAGTTCATTGGAGCTGAAAGTGGTAGAATGCAAGGCATTTTAACTACTAATTTGCATCAACTCCAACTCCAAATGGAGTTAGTATTATTTCAAAACCTCGTTGTTAAAATTGCTGAGATCTAAATCTCAGCTACACAGTTTTGGGACCTGTTGGCCTGAGCTCCTTCAGCACTCCTGAATGTCGGTAAGAGTCAGAAACCCAAACTTGACACAGCTGTAAAAACACACAGAGAGAGCCTGTGGCCTCAGCAGATTCTACTGGTGCAGGCATATTTCAGGTATAAATTTTACTCTGCGTCCCTAGTACTAATGAAGTCAGTTTCTTTTGGTGGGTTTGCAGCCAGGTGTGTCCAGTTCTGTGGCTAACCAGTGCTCTTTACTTAATTTTTCCACTAGTGACATTTCTATCAAACTTTAAAAACAAACAGAAAAAATTGGCTTGATGCAATGGCTCAAAGTGTTAATAGTAACCTTAGGCTGGGTAAAATACTTCCTTTGGGTCCTGCTGTGCCAGAGATCTCCACCTTGTGGCTTGCAGTGAATAGCTTCATACTGTGCAAACTGGCAGCTGCCTAATCAGTTTGCACTAGAAATTGCTATTTATCTTCCTACCACAGTTCTTTAGCAACCTGAATATTAACCTTCCTGACCTGAATATTGTATTTTAGTAACTGTGTGTACATTAAAGCAGTTGTTAGAAGTTTAAGTGTACTTTAATAAACCCTTAGATAAAGCTGTGGCGTTGATCAGAATGTTTTAGAGGTCCTGGAGTTTCCTGGAACTGGATTTCAGATGACAATTGGACAATAGATATGAGATTTTTAAAACCTCAAAAAGCAAACAAGAACTTCATTCTAATACTCCGGGTGAAAATCACATTCTCCCTTAGAAAGATTTGTCAGTCAAGTCCCTGTGAACTGTTGCAGGCTCATTTTAACGGTGTTAGTCTTGGGTGTTGCATTCTGCTTCTGAAATGAATAAAGGTTTTTTCCATGCTAATTAACAATTAATTTAATAACCATACATGTTCTAAAAACTGGAAAAGAGATAAGCATGGTCTGTCAAACCCAGCATGCCAAACCTGTTTTAATTTATCTGAATCTCACTTTCCTGCTTTCCCACCAGACCACTTATCCCTCCCCCCTTTTCTTTACAGGAACACATCTAGGTGTCTTTTGAATTTGTTTATTGGCTTTGCTGTGCATAGCACAATACAGTCTTTGTTACACTTTTAGGTAGAGCTGTTTTTATACAGTGACCCATAATTCTCTCTCAGTTACATTGATGTGCATCTGAAGTAACACCACCAGAATCAATAACATGGTTCACATCAGTTTAATTGAGAGCAGAATTTAGCCCTGTGAACTTGAACACCATTTTCTGTCTTGATACTCTTTTGGCAATTAGAAGATTTCACATGTTTTAAAATGCCATTGTAACAGTAGCTACAAAATAACAATAAGCTTAATGTAATTCAGTTTAAGTTATTCTTGGAGGTCGAGTCCAACCCCCCTGCCAGAGCAGGATCACCCAGGGAAGGTCACACAGGATCAAATCCAGATAGGTCTTGAAAATCTCTAGAGAAGGAGACTCCGCATCCTCCACGGGCAGCCTGTTCCAGTCTCTGTCACCCTCACAAGAAAGAAGTTTTTCCTCATGGTGAGGTGGAACTTTATATATTCCAGTTTGTGGCCATTGACTCTCATTTTATCACAGGGCACCACTGAAAAGAGACTGACCCCTTCTGCATGACACCCACCCTGCACATATTTGTAAACATTCATAAGTTCCACTCTCAGTCATATTTTCTCAAGACTAAACAGCCTCAGGGCTCTCACCCTTTCCTCAGCAGTGAGAAGCTCAAGTCCCTTAATCATCCTTGTGGTCTCTGTTTGACTCTCTCTAGTAGATCCCTGTCTCTCTTAAATTGGGGACCCAAAAACTGGACACAATATTCCAGGTATGGTCTCACTAGAGCAGAGTAGAGTAGGGGGAGAACCTCCCTAGACCTGCTAGACACACTCTTCTTACTGCACCCCAGAATGCTATTGGCCTTTCTGGCCACAAGAGCCAGATCTTTTCAACAGATCTTTAGAGTCTGGCATAAAAAAAAGAATTTAATTTTCCCAGATGTCATAGAGTCATAGAATGGTTTGGGCCAGAAAGGACCTCTAAAGCTCATCTAGTCTGAACCCCCTGCAGTGAGCAGAGACATCCTTAACTAGATAAGGTTATTCAAAGCCTCATTGAGGCTCACCTTGAATATCTCCAGGGATGGGGCCTCAACTACATCCCTGGGCAACCTGTGTTGGATCCTGTTACTGTAAGGTAGGGTCCTTGGTCTATTTTGTGCCTCCCTGTGCAAAAAGTACACTGGAAGCTGCCTTTTAGCACCTTTTCTAGAAATATCTTTATTATTCATTATTCCCCACATTCTTCATCAGTGGGACTTCTATGGCAAAATCAAATTTACCATGCGGTACTTGGAGGTGTTAAGTGCTACCCTGTGTTCCTCAGGCTCTCCAGAACCTAGTGTAGTTGCCAAAATTCAAATGTTGAGCAATGAAATTGCTACTTGTCACAACTGCATGATTTTTATTTTAACAGTGTAGAGATGATGGTGGAAACAGGAAAATGATCCTTACAGAACTTGCTATATCTCCAGGCTCAGCAGAATTGGTAGCAGCTATATTGTCACTGTCACAGACTGACAGGATGGTAGGGGTTGGACGGGGACTCCAAAGATCAGGTCCAACCGCCCTGCCACAGCAGAACAGAACTAGAGCAGATGCAGAAATGCATTCAGACAGGTCTGGAAAGTCTCCAGAGAAGGAGACTCCACAGCCTCTCTGGGGAGTCTGTTCAGGCTCTATAACTTACATTAAAGAAGTTCTTCCTCATGTTGAGGTGGATCGTCCTGTGCTCCAGCTTAAATTCATTGCCCCTCATCCTATCACAAGGCACAAGTGAAAAGAGGTTGTCTCTGCCTTATTGACACTCAACCCTTATGTATTTATAGACATTAATTAGATCCCCTCTCAGTCTTCTCCTCTCCAGACTAAAAAGCCCCAGGTCTCTCAACCTTTCCTCATCAGGCAGATGTTTCAGCCTCTTCATCATCCTCCTAGCCTCCATTGGACTCTCTCTAGTATTTCCCTGTCCCTCTTGATCTGGGGAGCCCAGAATTGAACACAACACTTCAGATGTGCTCTCGCTAGTGCAGAGTAGAGGGGCAGGAGAACCTCCCACAAGCTGCTGGCCACAGTCTTCATACTGCATCCTAGGAGACCATTGGCCTTTTTGGATAGAGTTTTGATTTGGTTTTATTCTTGGTTGGTTGGTTTTTTGTTTGTTTTGGGTTTGTTTGGTTTTGTTGGTTTGGGGTTTGTGTGTGTGTGTGTATGTGTGTTTTTTGTTTGTGGTTGGTTTTTTTTCTTTTTTCTTTTTTTCTTGTCTCTGGCAGACTCAACAGCGGTGTGTTGTGGCTTTGATTAAAACAGTATGTAGATGGAGTTAAATCCAATTGGCAACCAGTTCCCCTTCTTAGGGGAAGAATTAGTAACTTTGTTTTATTTCTTTGTATCTGAGAGAAAAACATCAGTGCAGCTTTATGGACTACAGTGATTGTTTCCAGGAGAGAAAGAGTCACAGTGTGCGAGAAATTATTTTCTGTTTTCTATGGGACAGCCAGTGAATACAGAGTAACAGGATCTTCATTAAGCTTATCTTTGTACAACTGTGGTAAAATTAGTCTTGTTCCCTCTCAGTCCTGCTATCCTGTTAGAGGTTGCCTTCCTTGCTTGACATTTTAGTTTTCTCAGGTGCAGTGAAAGTTTACTTCCCAAGTGGTTGCTTTGCTCTATGGTGTCTGTACCACCACATAAGCTACACTGACATATTATTGTTTTCAGGTATGCCTAATTTTGGCATTTACTAGCAGTACATAAGCAGTTACAAGGGTTTTCATTCATCATGTCCATTCGGAATGTTTGGGGTTTTTTCATCCTCCTTGTCCCTGGTTATTTTTTGTGTTACCCCCATGTCTGAATTTACTGGAGCTTGTATCTTATTCCCATTTCAAGGTATGCATATCTCCCTGCCTACGTGTTATGTTGTTTTGCTTCAATAGCCTGTAGTATACACAGTGGGGCAGGGGGGTGGGTTGGCAGTGGCTCAGCTTCTCCTGAAAGCCGCTCTGTGCCACTTTAGTTGTCAGACTCCTTCAAAGGCCAGTCTTCAATTCTGCTGCAGGCACACTGTCTTCATGTTTACCATGCATGTCCTACAGTACCTTGTAGCATGGCTAGGTGAGTTGCAAATGTTTTTATTTTCCCGTTAAGAGTTCAGTTTATTTTGTTAATTCATTTTCTGACATCTCTGTCCCATTTTATCCATTTATAAAACTGGCAGCTCTATTGAAACCCATATTTTTGACTGCTTTTGCTAGCAACTCCCACAGCAGAACAGATTATAATGATCAGGAAGTGCAAATGCAATGCATTCAGTAATTCCAAAGCTTAATTTTCCATTTGCTTGCTTCTTTGATTTCTTTTACTACTTTATTATAAGCAATGGCATTTTCCTGTTTTCCATTCTGGTTAGGGAATTTAAATAGATTCTTTGTATTCCCTTGACTGTCCTCAGTTACTGTGTCTTCATCTTCTGATCATACATAGCTCTTTCTGATCTCTATTGATATTAATTAGTTAATTATCATTACATTTCTGTAATTTAATTTTGTTCTCATATTCAAAAGTCTGGAAATAATGCAAAAGGTTTTAAGATATGAACAAAATAGCAGTGTATCTGATCTTAAAAATCTCTGTTGCTAGAAGATATCTATCGTATTGATTTTCAGGTTAGTCAGATGGGTTTGTGGCCACAACGACACCACATAAGAAGGGAGATTCGGTGACTGGTATGGATGTTGCAGAAGGAAGATTGGTTATTTCAGTCTTGCTGTATGTGAAATAAACAACACTGATCTCAATTGGTTTTCATAGAATGGCTTGAGTTGGAAGGGACCTTAAAGATCATGTAGTTTCAACCCCTCTGCCATGGGCAGGGACAGCTCCCACTAGACCAGGTTGCTCAGAGCCTCATCCAGCCTGGTCTTAAACACTTCCAGGGCTGGGGTGTCCATAGTTTCTCTGGGCCAGTGTCTCACCACCCTCATAGTACAGAACTTCTTCCTAATGTCTAATCTGAATCTACCCTGCCCTACTGTAAAACCATTGCTCCTTGTCCTATCACCATGTGCCCTTATTAAAAGTTCCTCCCCAGCTTTCCTGCAGTTCCCCTTCAGATACTGGGAGGCTGTAAAAAGGTCTCCCCAGAGCCTTCTCCAGGCCGAACAAGCCAAAGTCCCTTAGCCTGTGCTCACAGCAGAGGTGCTCCAGCCCTCTGATCATTTTCCTAGCCCTCCTCTGGACCTGCTCCATCAGATCCATGTCCTTCTTCTGTTGCGAGCTCCAGAGCTGGACACAGCACTCCATGTGGGGTCTCACCAGAACAGAGCAGAGTGGCAAAAATCTTGACCTGCTGGCCATGCATCTTTTAATGCATCCCAGGATAGCTGTTTTTTCAGATGGCTTGGGCATGGATTCCGTAACTCTGAATGTATTTGGTAGGTAACAGAAGGCTGACCGGCCTGTGAATTATTAGTGGTTTTATGGAGTGTCACCTGCACTATATAGTAATTTGTCTAATTCATGCTAAAAGTGCTAGTAATTCCTTGTACTTGTAGATACTATTTGAAGACTTCATTTTTTTTCAAAATGAGGCAATGGCAGAGACTCTGTGATTGATGGAAGTCCATGGCCAAAGCCCTAGAGGACAGATCTATGTACCAAGGAGCTTGGAAGTAATGTGTCTCCTTGAGAGCATCCTAAACTTGCCCTTTTATATGTTCTGTTTTATGATGTACTTGCAAATGGGAAGGTGGCCCATATGTAGGTTTAATCTGTGTTATTCAGGAAACAGTGTGTAAGGAAATTTTTGGCTTCTTTAAATCCTTGTCTACACTTTTAGGATCCTCTTTAAGTTTATTCACAGCAGCATCAAGTCTGAATGAAATACAGAAGTAAGATGGAAAACTCGTATCTTACCATGCAGCTTTTTCATGGTTCACTTTCCTACTTTGCCATTTACTCAAGGGCAGAACTAGGGTAGAGAAATAATTTTTGTTCGCTTCTGAAAGGTTACAGTAATAAAGAAACTCTTGTTAACATCAGAGTATATGGCAGGCAGGAGTTTTCACAGTCTGGCATTGTTTATTTTACCAGCAATTTGGAACCTTCTGCACTCTTAAAATATTGGCAAGAAAATATTTAACTGTTAACTATTCTGTGGCATGCATGTGTTTGAAGCCCTGGGGAGGAGGAGTGCTTGGGGAAACCAGGTTTTTCTCAGCTTATGATTGAAACCAGAAGGTGCAGAATATTGGTAGAAGGTGAAAGCAATATGACTTCAAATTAGAATTCTATCCAAGTGTGGAACTGATGGGAGAATGTCAAACAGGTCACATAAGAACAGGACTGGGCTAGGAAATAGTGTGAAGTCTGATGGAGCAAACACAAATAAGCCAGTCTGCTAGGCACTACAGAAATCAGTTTGAAAGTGAGTTAGTGACTATTTGCATTTATCTTGACCTCAATCACTGGATAAAATTTGTAGCAGTACTGAGGAGTAGCATCAAAGATTAGGCTTGTTAATTGGTTACTAATTGTATGGACTCTAGCAATTGTCACTCCTTTTTGAAATGAAATAAACTTTTTTTTGTGGACATAATTTTTAAGGAGAAGGGATGCTGGTACTGTTCCTATTTGATAGAAACTTGTTCTCATCCCAAATTCTTAGAAAAATAATAGTTTTTATTATCTTTCCTCTAGGGCAGGATGATCTATTTGGTATGAGTAGAGTCATTCTTGTTCCTATTTCCACATAAAATGCAGCCTCTTCCCATGATGGAAGAGTTAAAAGCTGTGGTAAAGGTGGCAGGTTTTTTTTAATAGCACTAATGTATTTCAGGTGAAATTCCTGTCAAGTCAGAAAAGTAACTCAATGACTGGTATCTGGGATTATTGAATGAGCTCTGTCTGTATTGTCTCAAGTCAGTACAGGAGGAGACACCCAGGAGAAATATCAGTCAATATCTGCAAAGATCAACAGAGAATGAACAAAGCTGAACATCCTCAAAAGTCATTCTTCTCATGTCACACACAGATCCAGCCTACTATTTCTAGCAAGAACAGGAAATATTTGGTAAAAAGTCCAAGGAACAGAACTGTGTACCAGTATTTCTTATGGTATATTCCCTTGGCATTCACTAACAAGTAGTATGAGAATTGCACGAGGATGAGCATATTTTATCTACTGGAAAATCCTCTATGAAGATGAAGTCTGTTTTTTACCCCTTTTGTATTTTGTTTACTCCTTAATATACTGTGGCAGTAAATTCTGCCACTTAACAGCAGTGCATGATAAAGTACTTTTATTCTATTTTGAAAGTATTATTTGGTCATTTTATCAACTTATTTTCTACATCTTTTTTTATGAGATACAGTGAATTTCTTGTTTACTTGCTTGATACCATTCATGATTTTACCTCTCCATCATCTTCTTCTTGATTTCTTCCTGACTATAACTAGTATTTCATCAGATGCCTAATCACCCGGGTCTTTTCTGTGTGTTTTCTTTCTTTTATATCTGAAATGAAAAGGTGATAAATATATGCAGTATTTTATATGTGTGCATGGTATACATTTATGGCAGAACAGAGTTCATCATTTGTTCTATATTCCTTTCATCCTAATTCCTAGAATGTATTTGTCATTTTCTTCAGTATTGAATCATTTAACTGAGGGCTTTTATGAGATTTCTGTACAAAATCTCTCAGAAGATCCATTTCTGCAATTGTAGCTACTAAAAGTGTGCAGATTGTTTTGTTTGTTTGTTTTTTGGTTTTTTTTTAATACCTACTACTAGTACCTATTGCGTGGTGATTCTCATACTGGGTAGTGGATCAGGGTACTTCTTGCTGAAGCATGATATGGATGCAGAAAGTTTACTGGACAAGTTGCTTGACAGAAACCTTTTGAAGGTTACTGTATATACAAAGGATTGAGGATTGTCCTGAGCTGAAATCGGTTGGGAGAATACTTGAAGGAAGCACTCATCAGCTTGTATTCTCTTTACTTTTCTCAGTATATCTAGCTACTGTCAAAGGCATGATACCATGTTAGTTAAACCTTGATCTGATCCTGTGCAGTGTTTATTGAGTGTGACTCTGACAGTTACTGAGGTTTGTCCTAGTAAAGAGATCGAGTTTTACAGGCTCTCAGTAAGTTCTCAAGGTATCTACCTTAATAATTTATTTACCTTGACTATTGTCTTCTCCAAGTGCCTCTTTTAAAGTTGGTTACATAACTTCCAATTTATCAGGCTCAATTCTTGATTGTGGCATGTTCAGAAACATTTTACTAGTCAGTTTTAGGCTTTTAACAAGCAGCTTTTAACAAGAGACATTACAGGGAAAGCCTTCTACAGCTGGTTGCCCTTGGAGAGGATCAACACAACTAGATAGAGAGCTCATCAACTTGACCTCTTTTCCCTGATCTTTCTCTTCAGTGGTTAGCAAGCTCTGCCAGGCACGTAGCAAGAGCATATGAATGTCTTTTTCCTTTAACATGTTTTGGGTTTGTTTTTTTTTAAATGCATTAAATATTTTGGCAGGAACCAATTCTGTTACAGTCTGACATTTAGCTGTTGTCTAGATGAATGCAACATTGAAGTAGATTGTGACTGAACATTGAAGATAGGTTTAAAAAAGACTATTAACTGAAGTTAATCAGCTACTGAGGTGAATTACAAAATGAGTTTTAAACAGAAAATGAGAGAATTTATCAGAAAAGTCAGTATTTTAAAGTATATGGAAACTCACAGATGTAGCTAACTATAAACCAGTAAGCTTGTTTACAGTAAAGTAACAGAGTAGTTAACAAAGGACTCAAAATTTATGACTGCAAAAATAATTTCTGCAATATCTTTGTCATTTCACAACTATGTGAGATTGCCTGAATGAACTGGCCTTTCTGGCCCATTGCTACAGAGATATTTTTAATATATGTTTTTAATCATCGCTACTGTCTCTGTCATTTCAAAATGACTGTAATAGTTATGTTATTGGAGGGAGTAAAAGGCCTATATGCAGGTTTTCCCATTTAATGTCATGGGTATTTATTAAAAGGGCAGCAAACACTTAAAACTCCCTATATATAATTATATATGGTTATATATTATTTATAACTAAAGTAAACTATATATTATTTATGACTAATGTAAACTGTATATTGTAAGTAATTCTTTTCAAATGCAACTTGAGAGAAGATGCATAAAAACCCCCTAAATGTCTGAGGAGAGACAGTTTTTTATCATGGGACACTTGTCCTGTATCTCCTTCAGGAGCTTCTGCTGACATTGAATGCTCCACTGATCCAAAGTGTCAGCTGATGTTCATGGGAGTGTGGCTAACAGAAGTCCTCAGAGTAGTACAAACAAAAGTATCCTCACTACCTGCATAACTTGTTTTGCACCAGAGAGGGATCAGTTTTTACTCATATCAGCATAAACCTCTACTTTGCTATTACAACTCTGACCACTCTGGGAATGCACTGATGATGCAGTGTATCAATGCACCAGTATAAAAATAAGAGCCTATTCTTAGCTTGAAAAGATGACTGTGCTGAGAGATGTCCTGTGTCCACTGGTACAGGAGCAAATATATGGTACAGAAGAGGGGTTTTTTTTCTAGCTGGACTGGTATAATAAGAATGAGGGGATGGAAACTTCAGCCAGAAAATTCAACTATGAAACAAGATGCACATGTTCAGCTGCGAGGGTGATCTGCTTTAGCCAAACAGTTTACTGAGCTTAGCACAGAGGGAACTCCTTGAAACCTACTGGCCTGGGATATGCAGAGGATCAGATTCTATAATCTAATCATTTCTCCCGAGCTGAAATCTCTTCATAAAAATATCTAGTTCAGACATAACTTACGACCTAAAGAGAGGAATTTCTGCATGAACTTCAATGGTTAGCATTTGTACAAGGTGCAGTTAGGAGTGTCCCTTTTGGCTGTATAGTCAGTCTATGGATAGATTAATGCGTTAAAGTAGCTTAAGGGTACAACACATGCTGGCAAAAGCCATAACAGAATGAAACTCCTGTTAGCTTTCAAATAGTGTAGCCTGTGGACATCACAGCTCTGTCTACACTAGAATTTAGCATGGTATGACAGGGAGACATTGGCTGAGTGAAATAGTTTCATGATCCAGCATCCCTGCTCCCCAGGGATGATCTTCACCTTGCGCTGGTTCTAGGCTGATCCTGTGGACTGGATGCCTCTCAGGAAGTAGAAGGTAGAGCTCATTAGAGCACCTTATCCAGTTTGTGCATGCTGAGACTGCTCTCCAGTGTAAATAAAGCACAGGAGGTAGGGATTAGGAGGACATTCATTACAGAAGAATGTTCTTAATCCAACAAAAGACATTCATACAAACTAATTCTGTAGCAACGTTCACTTTACAAACTGCCCTTATGTCAATCTTTTTCATACATGTCCAGCGCGAGTGCTTTTACTTTACTAAAAAAACCAAACAACCTTCATTGAGAATTCATAGTGTCAATGTCCAGTATAGCAGTAAGCCTCATCAGTTGAATGTTGAATGCTCCATATCAAACTCAAGGCTGAAAGTGAGATTTCGTGCTGCAATATAATAATGAAAATGCCATAGTCATATGCTGACATCATCTTAGACTGGACATTAAGAAAAATTTTTTCACAGAAAGAGTAGCCAGAGACTGGAACAAGCTGCCTAGGGAAGGGGTTGAGTCACCATCTCTGGATGTGTTTAAGGATCATTTGGATATGGTTTTGAGGGACATGGTTTAGGGGTGAACTTTGTAGAGTAGGGTTAATGGGTGGACTTGGTGATCCCAAGGGTCTTTTGAAACCTGAATGATTCTGTGATCTTGCAGGCAGAATGTTAGGATTGTGGAGTCTCTCAATGAAGACCTGTGACATACATCAGGAAGATACATTAGTTGTGTGCTTTCTTTTTTTTAAAAAGGTCTTGCGAATGTGAGATGTACCAAAAACACGTTCCCTGTTTTGAACTAAAGTAGTTCTGTGTGTCAATTTAGGCGATGGTATGTAAGTTTATTCTGATGACAGCTCTGCAATGGGTTGTTCCAAAAAAGGCAAAGGGGATAAGTCCCTAGAAGAGCTCAGTGTTATTTGGTTGGTTTTTTTCTTGTAATTAGAATTATTCACTTGGAATTGTCTTATCAGTTTTTCTTCTTAGTAAGAAGAATTAATTCCACACGTGGAATACTGTGTCCAGTTTTGGGGTCCCCAGTTTAAGAGAGACAGGGATCTACTGGAAAGAGTCCAATGGAGGCTATGAGGATGATGAAGGGACTTGAGCATCAACCCTGTGAAGAAAGTCTGAGGGAACTGGGGCTGTTTAGTCTTGAGAGGAGAAGACTGAGGGGACTTTTTTAATGTCTATAAATATCTGCAGGGGGGGTGTTGTTGCGGTTTGGAGTCAGGGCAACCCCCAGACCGATAACAGACCGCTCTCTTTTAACCCTCCTCCCTCCCCAAAGGGGAG
>JANHGL010001300.1:37262-62943 GCA_024611195.1 Ceyx melanurus
CAGTTAGTTAGAAACTTAAGCTGAAAAGTAAAATCACTGAACAGAATTTACTTGGTTTTCACCCAAACCAGGACAGGTGTCAAATGAAAGGAGACAGTCTTTTCTCTGTAGTGCCCTGCAGTAGGACAAGGAAAAATGGGGATAAACTGGAGCATAAAAGGTTCCACCTCAATGTGAGAAGGAACTTCTTTCCTGCGAGAGTGATAGAGCCTGGAGCAGGCTGCCCAGAGAGGTTTGAGGAGTCTTCTTCTCTGGAGACTTTCCAAACCTGTCTAGATCTGTTTCTGTGTGGCCTGCCCTGAGTGACCCTGCTCTGGCAGGGATGTTGGACTTGATGATTTCTAGAGGTCTCTTCCAACCCCTACCGTTCTGTGATTCTATGATTCTATAACAAACTGGAAGGGTCAGCAGAATCACCCAGATCATAAAACTTACTAGAGGAAAGAACATGTCCAAGCTTAAAAAAAAAAAAAAAGGAAACATTTCCAACAAATGCTGATTTGGATTTACTCATTTTTTCTTGTTTTATAAAGATTTTTTTCGTGTGATGTTTGTACCTAACCAATGCCAGTTGTATTCTTCAGAAACTGAAATATTCTTTTAGACCTAATTCTGTTGCCTAAGATACTGCTCCATCCCCAAAGTAATATTTTAGACTGTTTGTCTTTTAAGATGCACTTATTGCCATGGTTGTTTAACTTGGTTATCTCCTTCGTCAGTCTGTTTTTTGCTAACTTAGAGCCGCTGCTCTTTGTTTTTAGTAGAGAAAGCTGCTTCCCTAGGGATGTATAGTCCAGGACTTGTCTCTGTAATAGGACTATTTGTTTTCTTTACCCCTTGCAGTTGCCTGCTGTAACATTTGTAGTATGTGTTAAGTAATCCTTGAGGTAACATTTTTATTATGTCATAAAAAGTGCGCGGCAAATATATAATAACTCATGGAATTTGTTTATTTAAAATGGAAGGATAATTTATTGAGTGTGTTACATGAGACCTGCTCCCCCTTATTAGAGGTGTAGAAGTGCAGCTTATTTAGAAGTATGTTCTATTGAGAAAAACCACGATCTCTGACATGCATAGAAAGTTTGAGCATGGTTGGGTAGAAATGACATCATAGTTTATGTACTCAATAAAAATTTAATTAAGTCCTTACAGAAGTTGCAGTCATCATTTAACCCCTGGATTTCTTATATTTAGTTCTTTTTTTTTAAATTCAGTAATAACCAGTCTCCAAATCTTGATAGCCTATAAAATATCTGCATGAATTTTTATAGTCTATATTAATGGAAAAATATGAGTAACTGACATAAAAGCAGTTTTCCTTCTGTTAGCGCTACATGCATTTCTATAAAAATCAACAGATGAAAAAAGATAGTGGTTTAATGGAAAAATACTTTAACTGGAGATTTTCTAACATGACAAAAATGAATTAATATTTTGATAGAAAAACTGTTGTGTAGTTACCAAAGTGAATACTCTTTAGAATAATCAGACAGTATTTGGGACATGTGCTTCATGGTGTCCTAAGTGTGATAAGCTGTACATCAAAGAGAGCAGTGCTTATTCCATGATAGAACTTATGTCCTATCCTGTATTCCTGTTTGCAGTTTCTTTTTCATAAAACATGTGTCTGAGTTTAAAAAAAAAAATAATTAAAAATTCTGCTATTACAGAGGTATGAGGAGCATCAGCCTTGTCATTTACGCTTAAGTTGTGTGTGAGATCTGTAGGAAAGAAATACTTTGTATCTCCTAGATCTCTTATGAGAGTCAGTAAACTTTACCAATTGAAGCTTAGCCTTCCAGAGAGGAATAATAGAATGGTGGGAGTTAGAAGGGACCTCTGGAGATAATCAAGGCCAACCCCCCTGCCAGAACAGGATCACCCAGGGCAGGCCACACAGGAACATATCACACAGGAACTGTTGATTAAATTATTTTGCAGGTACAAATAGAAGGGACAGGTAAAGGAATAGTTTGTATGAGTGAAGTGCTCGCGAGGTATTGAAGACTGTGCTGCTATCCGAGAGCTGGACAGGCTAGAGAGCTGGGCAAAGGAGAACCTCATGAGGTTCTATAAGGACAAGTGTAGAGTTCTGCATCTGGGGAGGAGGAACACCTGGCACTGGTACAGGTTGGGGGTTGACCTGCTGGAAAGCAGCACCACAGAGAAAGACCTTGGAGTCCTGATGGAGAGCAAGTTCTCCATGGAACAGCAATGGGCCCTTGTGTCCAGGAAGGCCAGTGGCATCCAAGGGAGCATTAAGAAATCTATGTCCACCAACTGTAGGGAGACATACTGTGTCCAGTTTTGGGGTCCCCAGTTTTAAGAGAGACAGGGATCTACTGGACAGAGTCCAATGAGGGCTACAAGGATGATGAAGGGACTTGAGCATCAACCCTATGAAGAAAGTCTGAAGGGAACTGGAGCTGTTTAGTCTTGAGAGGAGAAGATTGAGAGGAGACCTTATTAATGTCTATAAATATCTGCAGGGGGGGTGTCAATTAGAAGGAGCCAGTCTCTTTTCTGTAGTGCCTAGCAGTAGGACTAGGACAAAGGGATATAAACTGGAGCATAGAAGGTTCCACCTCAACATCTGGAGGAACTTCTTTCCTGTGAGAGTGATGGAGCCTGAAATAAGCACCAGAGAGGTTGTGGAGTCTTCTTCTCTGGAGACTTTCAAGACCCACCTGGATCTGTTCTGTGTGGCCTGCCCTGGGTGATCCTACTCTGACAGGGGTGTTGGACTCCATGATCACCAGAGGTCCCTTCAACCCCTAACATTCTATGAGTCATTTTAGCCATCATTCTGGACCTAGCAACTGATTTCTTTTGCTTCTGTCTGAAGCTCATTGATGTGATTCCTGAATGTGAATGTCAATATCAAAAAGTAAATAAGGAGCAGTGGTAGGGACAGGCCTCTCTCTTTAGCATTACAGTACTTCTGCTATAACAGAATGTCCAGCTCTGCAGTCCAAGCTTTAGAAAAAATGTTGAAAAACCTCCCAGTTTCTAGAAGACCAGTGTGAATAAATCAAGGAGGAGTCTTCGTTAGACTGTGCTGCCACTGGAAGGACAGCCTTGCCTTCACTCCTACCCCAGCTGCACTTTTTTATCCACTTGGATAGCTGTATTTCAGCACTGTTAGATGAGGATATTTCTGCTGCTTACACATTCCAAGTAACACCATAATTTACATACAGAACTAATGGGGCCATACTGCATTTTGTTCTAAAATGCTTGACTGCACAACATCTTTACTTCCAGCTAAATCCTAACCTGTGTGGGCCAAGACACTGTTTCTTCTTTGCCTACTCAGAGGGAAACTGATAATATTTTCTCATCACTTGCTCTTTAGAGCCTCTACAGATGGTTTTCTGGTTTATTTTTCAGATTAATTCTGTTGCTCTAAAGGAAGATATGAGAAGTATGGTAGAAAACTTCTATGCAGCTCTATTTGGCTATGATGAGGTAAGAAGGATATTTTCATGAATACAGAGTACTCCAGATGGGTAAAACATTTGCTGTACATATCTATGGAGAAATGCTACATTATGGAAGCAGACTTTTTAGTTACTGTCAATATCTTATGCCTTGAATTAAAGTGCTTTTAAGACAAAAAGAAAGCACACAGCATATTGATTTAAACTATGGGACAGGAAAGGAGCACTGCCTTTTGTACTGCTTCACTGTAACTGCTTGACCATTAGTAAGTTATTTCCTCCCTCTGAATCCCATTGTGCTCAGCTATACTTTGAAAGCAAAGAGAGTGTATTTACATTGAGTCTGTGTGAGAGTGTGTCACGCTTTAGGGTCAGGGCAGCCCCGACTGATAACAGACGCTCTCTTTTAACCCCACTCCCTCCCCAAAGGGGAAGAGAAAAGGAATAAGGGAGAGAGACTTAGTGATTAGAAAGGAAACTAGAACAATTTAATGAAAATGAAAATAATAATGAAATATATACAAATATGTACAAAACCAGTACCAAACCCAGCCCCCCAATGGTAATTCTGTCACCATCACTGGTGCTGTGGAGTTGGCACAGGGAGAGTCCCAGACTGTGCTCCACAGCAGACAGGAGCTGTGTTTAGGAGCTGGATTCTGGCACTGGGGTTCAGGAACACACCGATCAGGATCAAAGTCAGTATAGACAAAGTCCTCCTTGGTGCTCTGAGGGGGAGAACCCCTCAGAGAGGAAGAACGAGAGCCCAAGAGACCAAGAGGGAGATCCCGACCCAGAGAGCGAGAGAGAACCTCCAGACCCCTGAGCTTTCTATACTGGATATGACATCTATGTGCTGGAATACCTTGTTGGTCAGTTTGGGGTCACCTGTCCTGTCCACTACTCCCTGCGGGTGCGGTCTTTCACTTTTCGCACTCCTCAGTGCGATACACAAGTTCTAGCAATGGCCTTGGTCTGCATTCCAGCCTTGGTAGTAACTTTAAACATGGGGTGTTATCACTGCTAGAAGCAGACATTGTCTGCAGAACATGCTGCTAACTTCAGAAAGTGCAATTAGTTAGAAAACCCTGAGCTGAAAAGTGAAATCACTGAACAGAACCTGTTCGGCTCTCACTCAAACCAGGACAGAGTGTATTTATAGGAAGTATTTAATAATACGGGGAGGTGAAAGCAGCACTGTGCACAAGTGTCTGCAGGACAGTCAAGAAGAAAATACAATTACATCATAACTTTTAGTCATTTTTTTGGTCTTGTGGATGTTGCTCTTCAGATGCTTTTATTCACAAGATGATACTGATTTTTGCATGGTCATTTACATTCTGGATGTCTTGTAAAATTAGACTTCACAGAGTTATGGACAGTGTTATGCATTCAAGTCTTCAACCTAGTTTTAAGTATAACTAGGATGTGTCTGCCTGTGTTTTGGTTTTTTTCTTTTTTTTCTTGACATTAGTTGAAAGCTAAATGTCTAATTAAATACAAACACTGACCTTTTCTAATTTTAACTGAATATTTTAATGTCCTCTCGCCTTTGGCAAGTGTGTCAGCAGAAGATGAGTTACGAGACTATGGTGATAACATAATCTAAAACTACAATAAAAGTGGGAGAGCATTTAGACAAAAAGTGCTCATGGATGTGATTCTCATGTAATTTAATAGTAGATTTATTTGCAAAAGTCTAGATAGTTCGTGAGGAGGAGTTGTCTCTCATTTAGAATGAAAAATAAAAAAGCAAAGCAAACTAGCAAAGTCCTGGGTACATTTCTTAAACATTATATTCATTATCTTTTAATTTTCTTTTCCAAGTGTCATGGGCTTCACACAATTCTGGGAGGTGGTGCTGTCTTCTCTGTAAGGCTGACATTATTTTATCAACTCCTGCATTAGCAATACCCTAACCCAGTTTTTTTCCAAATTAACATGCCAGAATATTAGTTACAGGCTGATCTGTATATTAATTTAAGGACAGGGTTGTTTTTCCATTCTGGGAAAGAGGGACGTTGATACTGTTTGTAGGTACAGCCCACGGCAGTTGTGGGCTTTGAGACAGTTAAGATTGTCAGCTGACAAGGACAGTAATGTGGTTGTCTTGTGTTCAGAGCCTCTTCACACATCATTCTGAATTCCCTTCTGTACATCCTTTAGGGAATCTTGTCTGATGATCACGTTCTAGCAGCAGCAATTTGGAGAAACCTTTTTAACAAGAACTGTGAGGATCCCCGGCATCTGGAGCTACTTGTAGAATATGTGCGCAAACAGGTATACACAACTTCTCTTGGTTTTCATCTTTAGAACATGAAATAGTGATTTTTATTCCTTGTGTACTATGTAGCTCAGTTCCTCTCATAAATACAACTGATTTTCATATTCAGTGATTATTTTTTTTAGGAGAAAAAAAGGTAAAAAATATAAAACCTGACGTATTTATTGCAGTTTGATGAAAAATGACTGGAGAGAAATTCACAGCATATTGAAAGCAATCCTGCTCATCTCTTTGTTGAACTATATTATGGAGGGATGACAAAATGTGTCAGAAATGGGCTACAACTTGTAGAATTGTAAAAGATGTTGCAGAGTTTAGATCCTCTTAAGAATCCAGAATATTAGGGAATGGCACACAATACTTGGAAGTCTTCTGATGACCTTTGTGGGAAAGAAGTAAAAGGGTTTTTTTTCCAGAATTATTACTGTTTCTTTCAGTTATTACCTTGAGGAAACAATACTGCATAGTGTTTGTCCTCTCAACCCATAGGAGTTTTGTGAATCAGATGTCTAGTGTATGTTGGTACAGTAGAGTCCAGGTGGACACCAAAGACAGGAAAGGGGCGAGATAGGTTCTGGAGGAAGAGCGTAGGCTCTTGGATAGACAATAGAACACCAAAACTTCCACAACAATATAATGTTTCCAGCACTATATTCAGGACCAGGTGGGGATTTGGAGAGATAGTATTTTAGTGTGTCTGACAAAATAGTATATGAAGTAAAGGAAGTAAAGTAACGGACTGAGGACACTGCTGGAATGCTACAGGCCTTCTCAGGACTGACAGACTTGATTTAATGCTTAAGATTGCTGATGTGTAAGGAAGGAATTGAGAATAAAATAGTGTTGTCATGCCACTTTTGAAATCCACAGTACCTTTGTAATCTGAAATAATGTGTGTGGTTTCCAACTGTCAAGAAGTATAAAAAACAAGCTGAAGAAGGCTCAGAGAAGAGCAATAAGGGTGGCATGAAGCAGCTCCTTTTTTAGCAATGAATAGCATTGCTGTGTCCAATGAGAGGACAGCTCTGGGAAATCTTCAAGGCATAGTAACTTGAGGAATAACACCAGGCACCAGTACGTGTTAGGGGTTGACCTCCTGAGAAAGCAGCTCTGTGGAGAAGGACCTTGGAGTCCTGATTGATAATAAGTTACCCACAGAACAGCAATGTGATGGAGCCTGGAACAGGCTGCCCAGGGAGGCTGTGGAGTCTCCTGCTCTGGAGACTTGCCAAACCCCACCTGGATCTATTCCTGTGTGGCCTGCCCTGGGTAACCCTGCTGTGGCAGGAGGGTTGGACTCTATGATCTCCAGAGGTCCCTTCCAACCTCCCACCACTCTGATTCTGTGATATGTAAGGGGAGCAAGGAAGAGCTGGTACAAAAACACGGGGGCTTGACTCAACATTGCCACAGGTTGTTTGGGATGCTACAATTGCACCCAAAATATGTTCCAAAGCCACTGGCAAGGTTTATGGAAGTCTGTCCAGAGCTGTTGAGTCCACAACAACCACCTCAGGCTCCAAATCCCTGAACAAAAAAAATTTGAGAGGAAGGGAAAATAAACAAGGAAAATAACATTGTATATGCCAGTGTTGTAATTAACTCCTGAGGTATCTGTTGTTGATGACTGTCAGAAATTTGTGCATAGGTGGCTCTTCAGTCTGTCTATGACTATTGATGTATTCCTTCCTCTGTTGAGAAACTCCTTGTCAAATTACATTTTGTTTCCAGTAAGCATTGTCTACTAGCTCTTTCCTGCAATTACTTGCTGATCCTGTCTTTAACAGTGGCTCTTACTGGATGCCAGAGAAGAATATAGTGACCGAGCAGGATATTGTACTGTTTCCCTGGTCAGCTCTCCTAGCAATCTGGTTCACACACTTCCTGTGCCAGAGCTGGGGTTTTTGTCTTCTATAGAATCATAGAATCATTATGGTTGGAAAGGACCTCTAGGATCATAAAGTCCAGCCTTCATCCTAACATCTCTCCACTAGACCACAGCCTCAAGTGCTACGTCAAGGGATGGTGACTCTACCGCCTCCCTGGGCAGCCTGTTCCAGTGCCTGACCACTCTCTCAGTAAAGAATTTCTTCCTAATTCCTGTTCTAAACCTCCCCTGACAAAACTTGAGGCCATTTCCTCTCATTTTATTATTAGTAATTTGGGAGAAGAGACCAACACCACCCTCACTACAAACTCCTTTGAGGTAGCTGTAAGGAGCATGAGGTTTCAGTCTCCTCCAGACTAAACAACCCCAGTTCCCTCAGCCTCTCTTCATAATGCATGCTTTCCAGACCCCTCACCAGCTGACCCTCGATGGACTTCTTTCTTTCCACCCTCCTCCTCTCCCTTTCTCCCGGGTTTAAACTGTTCATTCCATGTTCATCTCCTCCAGCTCATGTGCTTTTATACTATAAAACTCAGGTGTTTCTGCTGGTCAGTGGTTTGGGTTTTTTCTGTAGAGAAAAGACTTCATCTGTGTGAGACCACTTCTGAGAGCACTGCATGTGCATGATTGTGCTAGCAGAGTGTTGTCTGAATTAACTGCCATGAAGATGAGATGACTCATCCTGATGAGATGTTTGTGTGGCTCTTCTTTGTCCTGTTGGCAAACTTTCAAAGGAAACATCAGCTAAAGTGTTGGTAGAAGACCTTACATAGTTAACGCCAGTGATCTGCAGATACTTATCTCCTAAGTCTACCTTACCATTTTAGATCTACCTCCCACAAATGGCAAAGTATGCTGACATCTCCTTACTCTCAGCAATGTGTTTCCGTAGCTGCTGAGGAACTTGAATGGGTGATGGGTCATCTTGCACTTACTGTCCTTGCAGGTGCAGCACCTGGACGCGCTGAGCGGGGAGGACTTGCTGCTGACCGGCGAGGTGAGTTGGCGGCCACTTGTGGAGAGTGATGCTCGCAGCATCCTCAAGCCCCTTTCCCCTGTGTACAATGATGAAGGACTCTGAGAGCACCAGCACCCGACGCTTCCATCAGTTTGTTGGAGCAGCTTGGGAAGCATGCCTGAAATTGAACTGGACTGAGGCTGTGGCATCGGGAAGGAAAAAAATCTACTGTTGAGAATAATTAAGTATCCTCTCCATGGTGCCTCAGTTGCAGATTGGACAGCCATACTCTTCTGAGTGTTCACCTGCAAGTAAATGCTAGCTGGTTTGAGAACTTCTGTCCTTTTCATGGCACTGGGTGCTCCTCACTAGCAAATTGAAAGACCTGCCTTTTGTCTTTAGAAAACCAGGTGTTTTACCATGACAGAGTTATTTCAAGAAGACATTTCTGTCCTTTGCCTCATGTGGAGAGCTGCTATACATAGAAACCTATTTCTCTGCTCACTGAATGGTTGTGAATGGAAATCCAAGTTTTGCATATTAGATCATGTATTTGAAAAGCCTGATATCAAGATGGACTGGTCCATTTTTGCTTTAATGGAGTTAAGAATTGCTTTAACAGATTCTGAAGGGTTCTGTGAAAATCCTTTTTTAGGAACTCTCTGCTCTGTTGCACAGTATGGGAGGATTTAAAGAATAATGCATTGTCCCCAGAAATTCTCTATTATTCTAGCCATCTTAATGAGAATAAAGTCTAATACATGGCTGGGCTGTCACCAGAACCTGTCTCTAAAGTGCTTGGTATTTCCGTCTGCCTTGCTGATATTTCTGTATTATTTTTAGAGTGGTAGTCCAAACATTTCTTTAAGAGAATAACATCCCTGTCATTCTTCCTTAGTGGGACACAAGTGTGCTATCCTCCATTCCCCAAAGCAGTGGTCCAGGGGTTTTTGTGACAAGATCCATCAACCCCAGTGAAAACTTCATATGACTGTGCAGGCAAATTACACCAACATAGTAATTAGAGGAGCAAGAGCTCCACTGATTAAATCAACAGAGGCTGAGGTGTACTGTGTAGGTGGGTAACTCAGCAGGCTATTTCCAGGTCAGTGACAAAAACAGTTTTTGTTGCTCTCATGTCTAAAATCCTCCTCAATAATAAAAGTCAGTCTGGTTAAAACTGATGTGTGTGTATTTTCTCTGCCATGTGCACTTTCTAAGTAGTGTAAGCCCTGTAATACCAGGACTTCCTAATAAAACTATGAAATTAATGTTGTAAGTGATAATCCTTAATTTGTGAAACTAATCCTTAAATTGTGAATCCTTAATCTGGTAAAAGTGTGACTGTACCTGGCTGTGACTGTTCTTCCTTCTGAAGTTGCTTTCTTCATACTGTGTGCTTTGGGGAGTATTTGCCATCCCTTCTCCATGTAAAGAGCAGTAGGATGCAGAACAGAGGCTCACAAACACTGGATTGGCTTTTTTTTTTTTCTTCTTCTTTTAGGGAACCTTCAGGGTATAAAAAAGGCTTTTTTTTTTTTTTTTTCCAAGGCGAAACTTCCTCAGTTTAACTTGTTATAAAATGAGTCATGTAAAGAAACCTTCTATGTGTGAGGTGTATCCCTTCTCTGTGAAAACATTACAGACCAAACAACTTGCTTGCAGTTTATTTAAGATGCTTTTGTTGAAAGCTGAGCTAAGCAGAGAAACCTCTTGTGTGTGAAGTATTATACAGTGTGTGTGAGATAATAACACCTTGTAATTCATTACAGCTGGGTTGTATTTACATAAAAGAAGGCTGAGCTGTGTAGGAATTTGCTGATTAATTTATTTTTAATGAGAGTGAAGTATACCAAGAACCAAAATAAACTTTACTTTGTGTATCTTACTACTCCTGAAATAGGTGGAAAAATTAATGGTAGATATTTTGGCTCAAAGCTACATACATTAATTCATATACAAACCAGTCATTTAAACTTTAACCCCTTTCCTACTACGTAATTTAAACCTGGACACGTTATCCATGCCATGGGAACACGGGACTGGCATACACTCCCATCCAGCCTGGTGCTGTGCACAGGGCAGAGATTGTGTAGTGTCAGGTAAGTGCTGCGGCTGTGAAGCCAGCAAGCTGGCAGAATTCATGGGACCACTAGTCTGGAGGTGACAGTGCCTTTTATACTTCTGCATATGGGACAGCCATGTGGTCAAAACTGAACCCTTTCCTATGATTATGGGCAGAAGGCTCCAGAAATTGTGGTGCCAGATTGTGGTCATTGGCATCTGGTTTTGCACTTTTTATTAATATGAGAATAAAGACCTATAATCATGGCTGGCTCCTTATTCCCTAAAATGCCTTCAACCCACCCTACTGCTACAGAGCTGAGCCAGCAGTCAGGGTGTGTTTTGAACAGAAGTGTGTGGGGCCTCTAAAGAGAAGAAAGCAGAAACTGTCTATGAATTAAAAAGGTGATCTGTTAGAGTGGAAGAATACACTGGAGGCCTCATAGTGCAAGAGAAGACTTTGCTTCCAGTTACCTAAAGACAGGATTTGGATTTAGAATATGACTTCACCTCTTTTACTCTTGAGAGGTGTGTGCCAACAGGCTAGAAACATGCCATGGCCAATATCTTCTATATATAGAAATCTTTACAACCAGAATTTAAAGTCCTTGAGATAAAATACATTTCCAGTAGCAAAATATGCGCCTTGCAAGAATTCCAGAAGCAAAAATTAGCAGTTACAAGTGATTCCTATGTACAGAACTTCAAATGCAGCAGAACATGAGGTTTTTTAACCAGACAGTGTAAAGCTCATCTTTTCCCATTTTCTGAGGTTTTGCAGAGGGAATGATCAACAGTATTTTTCTCATGGACAATTCTTTGTTCATGCTGCAGAGTTTTTTTTTGAAAGTATATCTCTTGGACATCACTTATTATGCCAAAAGGACTTATTTCCCCAACTTTCCCATGTATCGTAAAAGTCAAGAGACTAGGAAGCACTCATTATTTCTGCTATATTTTGGTTTTCTTGTTTCTAAGAGCAGAAGAGAAGGGCCCGTGCTTCCTTGTCTTCCTTCTGTGCCGTTTTGCACCAGCAGGAGAGTATGTGCGTGTTTTTCCCACAGCATCAGCCTTGCAAAAGCTCTTGCTTGAGACTGATATTCTGAGGCATTTTGGAGTGGAGAGGGTTTCATGTGATACCCTTCTATCCTTGCTCAGTATTTTAGGTGGTTAAATGGTTTTTCTGTGTTCTCTTGACTTCTGTGTTGCCTCCTTCTGTAAGCAGCTAAAGTTCTAAGAGCACAAGTATCCTTGATGATCTCCACGTTTCCTGTGCTGTCAGATGCCTAAGCCCTGTTAAAGCACATTTACCACTTCCCACATTTCCAACTCCTATCCTCACCTTCCACAAACTGAAATTTTTTCTCTGCCACACCAAGCCCCCAAGGCAGAATTGCTGCTCCTGACATAACATCACTGACCTGTCTCACCCTGTTTTTGGCTTGGCAAATAAGGTAAGCAGAAACTGGAGACTGAGGAAGAGGAAAGTTTTCTACCAGAGCTTTAAATTAGGTTATTGTAGAGTAGATGAAGAATAGCAAAGCCATGGGAGGGTGAGTATCAGCTGGGAGGGGGTGGTGACTGGTTCTACAACTGTGGTCCCTGGGATGTACGCCACTGCATGTCCCTGCTGCGAGGGACAGGCACCTTTTAGCTCAATGCACATTTACACACAGAAATTGTAACTACAATATTCATAGTCCACTAACCCAAGGGCCTCAGGCTTGTAATGCAGCAGTGCTGGAGTAACACAGGGCAAAATCACAGCCATGTCTTTTCAAATGGTCATCAGTGTCCAAGTGATTGCTGCCATTTGCTTTTAGCTGGGGAAAGTGGTTTCAGTATCTGACAGCCATACCATACACTGTGACCCACTGTCCTACTTCCAAAACCCTCTGGAGAAGATCTGCCTTCAGGAATGGCCCATTCTACTTCCAAGGCCCTCCAGAGGACATCTGCATTCAGGAATCCAAATTGACATAGACCTGGTATAGTCTACTTGTAACATTTCTGTGGGACTGGTTTAATCCTGAGTATGTAGCCAAGGTTGTCTGCATCCCAGAGATGTGCTCAGGTGCTGCTTTGAGCATTTGCAGAAGTTTACTTAGGTACACTGACCAATTCACTGCCCAGCTTGAGCTACAAAACTGGACTGTGGGTGCGTTCTTCCAGGAAAATGAAAATAACAGTGCTGGGAGTCAAAAATGTTTATGTTAATACCTAGAAATTACTTGAGTGTCTTTCTAACTCTTCTACTAATAAGGTTGCGTCACGAATACAGCAGTCATCTCCTGTGATGTTCTCCAGTTTCTCAGGTCACAGTGCAGATGCTGGCTGTGGTCTTAGCCTAGTAGACAATGTTTTTTGGATGATGCTGGTAACATGATTTCTTAATAGGCTCTCCCCAGTATAGGCTCCTGCTGTCCTCATCTGCCTCTTCACGTTTTTCCCACTTTGTCAGATCTCTGTTGTCTTCATGGATAATAAACTCTAATGGAGACTTTTTTTTTTCTTTTTTTTTTTCCTACACAAGACTGATAAACCTGATTCTCCCTGCTGACCAGTGCTGCAACACCTGACTCTTCCAGCAGTCTGGGAACTTCTGGCTACTTCTGCTGCTCTGTGACATTCCTTAGGGAGCAATAACTCCATCTTTTGGACGTGTCGTGTCTATGCAGCCTGGCACTTGACGTCTGTCTTTTCCTAAAGGTCTGAGAAGTCAAGGAGAGAGCGGAGCTTACACAGAAGCCTGGGAAAGTTGGCAAGGATGTAGGAAAGTCTCTGAGGCTCAATGTGAATGAGTGGTAGGCTATGTTGTGCTGTGCTTATGAAGTATCTGCCTCTCTTCTCTGTCTGCAAAGGAAGTATCACCCACTGGTGCTGTGGGCTGCCAGGCTTTTTGTCTAGGGCAGTTGCATATTAATAATCCCATGATTCTTCCCAGATTCCTCTGGTGAGCTTTTTTTTTACCACTGCTCTTTCTTCAGGTGTTTAAGGCTGTTTTGTGTATCCTATGTGCATTCTTCCTGAGGTTGCTGAACATGTTGAGGGAGTACTTATTTTGCTTACAGTCATTCAACCTGCTTAACAGCTTGTTCTTCTCATTTGTGGGATGGAAGAGATTTGGGCCTCATCATTCCACTGGAAATGCAGAGCAGAAGCTCATGTGAACACGATTCCACCTTCTGCTGTTACATCGCAATGGCTGCTCCAGATGTGATATGCTGGGAGCAGCCAGGGAGTTTAGGTCAAATGGCAATAGATCTCCTTGAGAGACCTGGGGCAGACCAGTATGAACAATTTTCTGTGTGCAAGTGTGGGAGCCAGACATACCTGCTGTTACTTTATTGCTTTGTGCAGGTATGTTCAAGTAGAAGGACCCTGCAACATGTCTCTGAGACTGGGTCGTGCTACTATGGGCTCCTTCATGCTTATTTAGAAAGCAAGGAGTCTAGCATATGCAAAGTCATCATTAATGATTATGTCCCTGACTAAAAGGGTGAGCTGGGCTCGTTCATTCCTCATCCTCCCTGCCAGCCTCCTGGGCTGCTCCACATCCTGTCAAAGCCAGGCATTTTAAGAGGATTTGCTCATTGTCCCACATCCTTCCCTTCAGACCCTTTTCCTGCTAGCAACCAGACCCACTAACATTACAATGGCCAGTTCTGTTGCTGTGCATTTTCTTTGGAAGGAGAGAAGGTGTCTGAAAGTGCTTGTTTTGCATGCTCAGTACAAGGTAGCAGCTTGGGGAAGAGGCTCACTGTGTTCCTTCTCATGACAGCTGTGACACAGCACCCTTGATGGCTCAGGGCTGGACCTCAAGGGGCCACCAGAGCAGCTCCGTAGCCACCCATTGGCTTCCATGCATGGCATGTGGGTGGTAGGGACCTCAGACCATCAACTGGAAAGAACCTCTCTGCTGGGCACGCCACTGAGCAGGGAACCAGCAGAGGAGGCAGGGTTGTCTACCTTCCCTGTCATCATTCATGGTCAGCTCATTTGGCCTGTAGCTGACAACTGCTGTCCAGTGCCATCCATCAGCTGATGGGGTGCAAAGCCATCTCTCCCCTGACTTGGGAGAGTCTGAACTTATGAATGGCAAAAATTAAAGGAATTTGTATGCTGCCTTGAAAAGAATGATTCTGTAATGCCATTGTCAGGAACTTCAGACAAAAAAACTGGGAACCTTGACTTTGCACTGCTCTGTGAGCACAGCACTGACACAAATGTCAGGGCAGTAACTAAAATACGAACTTTTCTCATCTAGTTGTGTTTTCTGTTTGCATCTGGCCAGTGAATACTGCAGGAACTCTGATGATGCCTTCCAGAAATGCCAATAGATGAGTGTGAGCACCATGATGCTTTGTGGGGGAAGATGTGGATTTCAGGGATCTTATGAATGTTTACAAATATCTGCAGGGTGGGTGTCAAGAAAGGGCCAGTCTCTTGTCAGTGGTGCCCTGTGATAGGATAAGAGGTAATGGTCGCAGGTGAAACACTGGAAGTTCCACCTCAACATGAGGAAAAACTTACTGTGAGAGCAACAGAGCCTGGAACAGGCTGCCCAGGGAGGTTGTGGAGTCTCCTTCTCTGGAGACTTGCTCAACCGACCTGGATTTGTTCCTGTGTGGCCTGCCCTGGGTGATCCTCCTCTGGCAGGGGGGTGAACTCGATGATCTCCAGAGATCCCTACTAACTCCTACCATTCTATGATTTAGTCTGAAATAAAGAGGGAAAACAGCAAATCTGGAATCTTGTGTTCCTGGGTGAATGCTCTCCAAGAACTGTACTATCATGAAACAAGTTGGCAGGTCCCTTCTGCTTGTGTTTGAAGAGGAAGCAGCAGGTACATTTTGTGGAAAGATGAAGCAATGTCTTCATGTTTGGCGAGCTCCAAGAACATCTGTAGTGGAACACAGGAATGAAGTATTGCCTAATACCTTGGTCCTGAATGAGCTCAGGTATCAACCAGAGTATAGTGGTCTAGGGAAGTTGATTTGGAAGGGGGACTCAATGTGTGTGTTCAGCCAGAGGAAATTTTCCACCTCTCATTCTGTGTTGACTGCAGAAGGTGTGTAGACACTTCCAGCTTTTAGCTGTCAAAAATTGGCTAATGGGATTCCCACATCCTGTGTTGGCAAATCAAGTCCATGGAATGCCAATTACAGACATTTATCTCTTTGCCAGGCATCAGGGATGGGATAACCTCTCATCTAATTTTAGATGTCTCACAGTAAACCACTGTCACTGACTTTGGCAGCCTAAGATGCCTTCTGCTCAGTGGAGAGAGATAAGCGCCTTCATGGCACACTTCAGACACTGTGGGGTGAGGGAACTGACTCCCTAAAAGTATCTGTGTCTCCCCACCAACATTGACAATCTTGGCTGCAGATGTTTACATCAACTGTGCTTTCATCTGCTGAGGTCTGTGAGAAATTACTGCAGGGAGAGTGGATCCCCAGCTGGAGAGAGTGGAAACAACTTCACAGAATTAGCAGCAAGTTGCTTATCCGGCAGAAAACAAGCATTTCATGATTTTTTTTTAAATTTCCACTTTTTTTCAGCTCTCTAGGAAGGAAAAATGTAGGGTGATGTTCCCCTTCTGTTATCACCAAGGTGACATTACAAACCTGGCAAAGCAGCTCCAGAAAAAGGTCCATCATGTCATAGCCTCTTCCCTTTGTTTTTCCCCCAAACTTTCTCACACTGTGTTTGGCTGCCCACCCCACATTTTCAGCTGATGCTATTCTTTGAGCTGCTCTAACACTGATCTACCTCTGGAACACTTCTATGCCAGCAGCTTTATTTGAATATTGTTCCCTGTCTGTTGCCTGTGGCCGCTAACTCTGCCCCTCACTGGCTGCATTGCCCAACAGCTCTGACAGGCAACCTGCATCTTCTGATTAGATGTACCTTTGCAGATTTCAGAGTCCTGCTCAAGCTTCCTTCTCACTTCAGGGATCTAAAGACAAGAGATCTAATCTAAACTAATCATCTCACTCCAACTGTGTAGAACCTGGAGAGTGACAGTCCCTTGTGGATGTGATTCATCTCAGTTGACTTGCAACTTAGTGTCTGAATATGCTGGTTCACTTTTAGGCATGTCTCTTTCTCTCCATTGACTATCACCCCCAGAGCATTAGAAAGCAGACATTTAGCTTTTATAGAAGACTTCATTTAGCCTGGATGAATTTAAACTACAGGATTTGTGCAATCTGTAGATAAAAGACTAGCTGATTACATCAACTATCCAGCTAGTTCTTCATTCTCTGGTTACCATCTGTGGAGTTCAGTAGCTCCAGGGAAGTGAACTAAATATTGTGGGGGAGGTCAGTATTGCACCCTGAGGTGTCCTGTGTGCCTCCTGTGCACAATTTTTCAGGTACTGTGTAGTGTTCTGGGCGGTGAGTTTCTAACAAAGCTCTTTAAATCGCATATTAAAGTCTGCCTGCATTATTTCTCAAAAAATAACTATGTGATGCTTTTAGGAAGCTGGAGTCAACTAATCCCACATGGCATGTGGACAGTAACATAATTCACATAGCACTGGACTGGTAACTTTTAATGTCCCTTCCATGAAGGATTTCCGAGATGTTAAAACACCCCACAAGCTTTTGTAGCCTGTGGTATCTCATGACACAAACTGTGCTGAGATTCCTGCCATGCTTCATACAAACACTTAAACCCTATGAGAGCAAAAAAGGTGGTGGTTTGCCTTCTCTGCCAGGTGCCAGTCTAGCAAGGGCTCCCAAGAAATGCTAAGGAGCATTAGCTCTGGTTCAATGATGAGTAAGTTTCTTTACCAGCTCTGATTATCCACTTGGGGTATTTATATTTTACTATAAGTGACACTGAGAAGCATGTTTGATTTGGAACAAATTTCAATCAGGAACAAGTTTCAGCATCTGCATTTCCACTGTAAGCACAATGAGGGACAAAACAGGTTAGAGCCTGCTTGGCCAAGGGTGGGGATCTCTCAGTAGAGAAGGGGAGGGCAGTACATGAATCATTTTGAAGGAAAGGATCATCTTGAAAAGCTGCTCTCTCTCCCCTTGCAAAAGGGATACTCTAAGTACCAGCTATCAGGTGTGTGTCTGAGGAAGCCGGGTGAGGGAGCTAGGGAAAAGCAGCTCCTCCCACGGAGTGGGAGGCTGTACTTAGTAATTAACACCTGTGTGGAGGAGTGGAGCTCATGCTGAGTCCTGAAGGAACCTGTTGGGAGGAGCTCAGGAGTGCAAGAGAGACAGAAAAGACCTGAAGTCGGACAGAGGACTAACCAGCTGGAGAGGTGCTTCTTTGCATCAACAGTTCTGGTCATGTTCAACTACCTATCAGTAGAGGTGAGACCCCAACTCCACCGCAACTATGGGGGTCAGCAAGGGGTGTCTGGGCCGCTGAAGAGCCGTGTAGAGCAGCTGAAGAAGCTGTGGTGGAGAGAGCCCACCCCACTGGTTCTCCAGCACAGTGAAACAGCCAGGCTTGCCATAGATGCCTTTCTGGAGCAGGGGGAGCGTGGCTACCTGAACGCCATCGCTGAGGAACGGGAGCTGCCTTTTCTTTCTATCCTGGACATGGAATATATGAGCCAGCAGAGAAACCAAAGCTTTCCAGATCCCAGTACAATGAAAGACAAAGAGGCTGTCTCTGGTGATGAGGACCCTGATGACAGGTCCTCCCTCAACTCTGAACTAACCTCTGGCACCTATTTTCCACTCATGTCTGATGTGCACCCTCCAGAACTGGAGCTGGGGTGGCCAGGGATACCCCTCTTCACAGTTTCTGGGCAGACTCAAGCCACTGTGATTTTCCAGAGAAACAAAGCTAACAGCATTAAGGATTTGTTCCGGTCTCTGATCAGCCGGGCACGGACGGTATGTATACTGCTGCATCCCTTGAGTGGGGTCTTGTGCGACAGCACCCAAGTCCCGGTAGCTGGTCCTACGATTGTGCACCACGTGCGTCCAGGCTGTTGCTGGTATCTAGGTGTCTGGCATAATGCAGTTGCTTTTTTCTCTAGAATAACTGTAACTCTTCCTGCTCCTTTCCTTTCCTTTAATGCCTTTCTGTTTGAGATTTTGTGTCACACAGGGGGTGCTCTCTAAGGCGCTCTGAGCACAGCACCAAAGCCTGAAGCAAGCAAGGGGCAGGGCATACAGCATTCACACTGAGCTGTCCTCAGCTGGCAAGTGTGCCCCAGCCAACCCTTCTGCTCTGTGCAATTTACACAGTCAGAATTTGGGTTTTTTTCAACCCTTGGACAACATGTGAAGCAGGACAAGAGAAGTTACTGTGGGAGACCATAGGACCCCTAAGTAAACTTACAAGAGTGAAAAATCCCTGCCTGTGGCTTGGAGGAGGTTAGAATACGTCATCATAACTGCTAGATTTGATGTCTCTGCCTTGCTGGGGATGGACTAAGCCTCACCCCTTTTGCCTCATCGCAGAGTTTCTGCTGGGTAGAGAACGACACCTCTCGTATGTAATAAAACTGGGTGACTACTGTGTTTGCCTACCAAGCAGAATCCTTACATGAATTCACTCACTAAATTATTCTCATTTCTTTTTCCTTTGCTGTGTGAAGTAAAAAGAAACGCTTTTAAAATCTTGTGTACAAAAGCAGTAGCTGAGACAGCTGTGTCTCAGAGACACTTTTAGCTTTTATTGTCTTTGTTCTCTTTATGGTTCTTCTCATCTATTAATTTCCTGTTGTAGTATTTTGTTGCAACACTGTACTGATAGTGAATAAACTTTTAGTACAAAGTACACTTCTAACCAGTCCCCTTTGAGGCAATTCCTCTTATCGCTCTAGGAGTTTCTTATTTCACTTTACAGTTGTTACTCCCTAGTGCAGAAACTGGGAGATAAAGAATTGTTAAGCCTGGATTTCAGCTCTGTCAAGAACACAGCCTGGCTAAGCTGAAACACCTACACCATCTTCAGGGTGGAGCAAACTAGGTTCTGTTGTCCCCAGCAGATGAAACTGAGGCTGTGCAGTAGCTCAGACTGCAGTGAAGCCTCACAACAAAAGAACTGCATAGCACTGAAATCTGGATGGGATATGAGGTGAATGGGTTTTTTGTCTAAAAGAAGGTTGGTTTGCCATGTAAACTGCTGCTCAAGTTGTAAACAGCCCTTGCATAACTCCTGAACTTCTACTGCACCTTTGTAGGCAAACATGGGAAGTTCTGTCCAGGAAGCGAGTGACAAAAAGCTTTATTTGTCTTTTCAGGCAGCTGATTTATGACATTTTAAATGATCTGAAAAGTCCCTGCATCCTTTTCAGTAATGGGAATTAAGACATAGTCACAGCAGAATGCACAAAGTAAATTACTACCAAGAAATGTTACCCTGTCACTCAGCACGTGTCCCGGATCTCTGATGACATTAAGATCCTTTAAACCCCATGAAAAACACCTTGCTGCTTTCTCATTTTAGAGAAACCTCTCCATTGCTGCAGGAAGGTTGCCCAGGCAATAGGTACTTCATTGTACTTTTATATTTTGAGCTTTTTACATTTGTTTTGTTTTGGTTTTGTTTTGTTTTGAAAAAGCACTGACATTCTTCAGCCCTTTATGTTCAAGCTGTGGATTTTCACAGAGTGTTTTTGACTGTTGCCTGACCTATGTGTTTTCAAACATCCTAATGTTTTCTTTCTATTTATTTGGGTTTTTCTCACTGTCTTCTAGGTTAGCAGCTCTGGCCATGGTTAATGGCAGTTCCAGCTCATTCACAACCTCAGTTAGACATCTTTTAAGTACTTAGTCATTTTGCTCATCAAACCATCCAAAAGGATGTTACCTGGATGGCCTCTAATGACATAAGAGCAACCCAGAGGCAAAAACATCTTTTGCCTGAAGTGCCAGTAGCAACTGTGCTGAGAACCACTTGCTGATTTTGCTTTTCAACTTCTGTTTCTGCATTTCAGAGATTTCTTCCCCTAGACTCTAATGAGGAATTGATAGGTGAGAGCTCAGTATTCCTCCTCCTGTGTGCTGACAGCATAGATGGGGGATGCAGTGCTGGTGGGATATGGGAAAGGTGGTGAGATCCCTGAATGCTTTCCCTGGGTCCTGTAGACAGGAAGGTGTGTGCCTTGAAAGGCTGTTTGCTGGTTTCCCCAGTACAGTCAGAGGGAACAACATCAGCTGATGCATTTTTCAACAGCATATTTGTACTGACAAACCATCAGAAAGAACACTTGTTTTATTGGTGCCTTTTGCTGCTGCGGTTGGTCTTTCTACTTTGCTGTACTTAACCAGCTGCCTTTGAAGATGTTCTTTCCAGATTTGAGCTTTTCTTTTTCCAGCCATAAGAAGATGCAACTCAGCCACACCTTAGCCTTCAGTTGGTATAATACTGTCACAATGCAGTTTTCTTTGGATGAGTTCTAATCACTTTTGTACCATCCTCACTGCTTCTTTCAACCCCCTCATACAACTCTGGCACTGGTTGAGCATCCACCTTGACGTGCCATGGTAGAAGGGTCCCTGATAGTGTCCCCAGAGAAGCCCTGTACTTCTTCAAATGGCAGCACTATGGTAATGGCCAAAGCCACACTGCTATTGGCAAATACCAGTAAAACCAGTCACGCAGGTTAGAAACCAGACAGATGGCAACCACAGTGGGGTGCCAGTTAAGTGCTGTAATTCCCCAAGTGATGACTGCAGGAATTGCTGAATTGTGAGTTGCCAGAAGTGGATTTAGAAAGGGTCAGAATTTAACCCCACAATGGTAAGGTGTGAATTTTCTAGAACCTATGGGGCAGCTGTTGTCTTTGCAGGGTCCTGACTTGTCAAGGCTATATCATGGACTTGGAGGGTCTGGTCAGTATGGTGAGAAATAGGGATGCTTTGAGCCTGTCCCAACCTTGCAGCTCCCACCACTCAACCCAAGGGCCTGGAGGCACTGGACATACAGGTTTGTAAGGACAAATTGACTTAAATGCCCAAAGATTTCACATACAAGACATGAGCTGTCAGGAGCCCTAAATGGAGATGTTACTTAGGTACTTAACTTCTGCTGCTTTATAGAGCTGTTGGAAATTATCCTTCAAGTTTTAGACCTCAATTTGTGACAATATATTCTTAGGAGACTTCAAGGGGAAGATTTCTAGAGTCTTCTTCCATCAAATTTCTTGGCTTTGGGATTGACCTGATGTTGTTATAAGAGCTGCCTGCTTTGTTTACCAAGAAGACAGGGTGATCTGATTGGCCCTTCTGGTTGTCCTGTGGTACATATGGTTGCAACAAGCAGCCCCTCCATGGGAGCCTGCATCTCCACTGTGTGAGGCTGTGGTAGGGCACAACCTTCCCTCTCTCCTTGCTGCAGTGCATGGGGGCCTGCCAGCCTTTTTGCCTGACATGGACTGGGGTGCTTGCCAGCTCTAACCAAATCCCTCTGTGAAGGGATCACATACAAAGGGGCTGTGAATAGAGCTATAGGCTGTTCCACCTCCTGATTCCAAGTGAAGACCCGCTTGGTAAAACATGAGTGATTATCACAAGGGTTCCACTCAGCTTGCACAAGCTGGTATCCTGCTGCCTGGGGTGTTGGGTCCCATGCTGATGATGAAGCCCTGACACGAGGCTGTCAGGAGAGGCAGGTCTGCCTGGCAGCCAACTTCATCCAGCCCAGGGCCATGGGTGACTCTGTGCCACATGCTGCCATGCGCAGTCCTGCTGCTGCCTGCTCAGCCCCATCCCTCTCACAGCAAGTGCTGCAGACTGGTGGTACTGGTTTTGCTCAAGTAACAGCCTTGAACTCGGACAAAGCCTGTGAGCACTGGTGGAGAAAAGCAAGATGGTGTGGACTTTCAGTGCACGCCCAGCACAAGCAGTGCCTCTGAGTGTGTAAAGTCTGGGGACAAAGGAACCTCTCTTTTGATTCCATCATATCAACTTTCCAAGCCAAGTTTAGGTTCTCTCCAGGGTCAAGCCTGCCTTGGACTGAAGTTTGTGCTGAGCTGGAATATTGTGAGGTAGTGTGTCTCAGAGGGACTTGCCTGAGGCCTTACACAAGGTTTGGGCTATAGGTTTTTTTTTCTCAGCTTCATTATTAAAGGATGGGTAGCCCATCAACATCATTTAGTTAAATTACCTTTGGTCTTTGGCTGAAGGTCATTGTGGAAAGTCATGGTGAAGTTCTGCTTTTTCATGTGGATCTCGGCACTACCTAATGCTGATAGCCCAGCAGCAATGTTAATCTGGGAGGCTGAAGCTGCATCTTGCTGCTTTCAGAGCTCCTCCAGGGCTGACTCTGCTGTCCATGCCAGATGGGCACATTTCAGGAGGGGAGAAGAATTTGCCAGAGCCTGCCCTTTCCTGGATCCAAATAGGAGTCATCTTGATGTTGTCTGCTAGCAGCCTCACTCTGTGAGGAACAGTGAAACAGCTTCTCCAGTCACATCTTAGTCTGTTTTTGTTTGGTTTCCTTTGATCCAATGTTCTAGTTGCAGGTCATACTGTACTTTGAATTTCTACTTCTGGGTGAGTTTGCTTGTAGTAGATACTTGCCATGACCTGCCTTCTGTTTTCTGTATTTTCCTCACAGTTTTTGGAGCATTCATGTAACCAAGATCATCTTGCTGCCTCCCATCCCCACTGCTGGATGGGTTGCCATGGACTTCTTCTTCAGTCACGTTCTATACAGAACTAGCTGTTCTCTTTAAAACTCTTTTCCTTTTCAAAATTTCTCCCTTGGAGCCCTTATCTTGCAAGTCTTCCATTTATAGAGGTAGATTTTCTTGAATTTTTTTTTTGGTGGTGTTGAGTTTTTTTGTTTGCTTATGTTTAATAATGTTTGTGTAGTTCCTTCTTCCTCCTGGTAGATTTCATACCTCTCACTTGCATCCTGGGCTGCTGGCAGGGAAAGGGATCCCTCCCACACATGTTATTGAACTATTTTTGTCCCTAGGAGGTAATCTTATAACAAGGACATGTACATACATGATCAAGATACCTTCTCCCTTACCTGGCAATGTATCCTTCTTGGGAAAAAAAAGAGATGCTTAATACGCTACTCATCTATGGAGTCACTCATACCGAGCAAATAATATCCTGTGTTTCTGGCGTATTTGCTTCAGGCAATATGTACTTGTGCACATGCTTGCTTTTTTTTTTTTTTTTTTTTCTCCTGTGAATGACAGATGAGACCGGAGGTAGATGGATGGGGAATGTCTTAATCATTATTAATAGTGATTTTATCTGCCATTGCGGGGTAAGGGCTGTTAAACACAAAGATTCAGAAGCAATCTCCACTCAAGTGGTCACTGACACTCAGTAACTGGGGAGGTTTGAATACTTAATAGTTTAAAGTACTGTGCACTTGGGCATGAGATTTCAACAGTCTCTTGGTTTCCCCTCTCCTACCTCTTCTCTCCTGGCTAGGTGATAGCAATTGTGATGGATGTGTTTACAGACATGGAAATATTGTGTGACCTGCTGGAGGCCTCAAGCAGACGGCACGTCCCTGTTTACCTGATCCTGGATGAAGACTACTTGAAGCATTTTGTGGAAATGTGCAACAAAATGGCTCTTACTCAGGACAACTTCCTGGTAAGTTTTCAGTCACGTGCTGGATAAGATAAACAGGTTTTGGAATCAATAAAAACCACGTAATCTTTGTTTCATTCCCTTTACCTGGTCTCTAGGACCTAACACTTCTCCCACTGTCCTGTGTTAGCAGCCAATGGCTATGTGGTCTAGGAACTGAGATCTGTCTGGAAGCACTGGCAAAGGAGTGGGGGAGCCTTCTACTTCCATATCTTGATTATTTTGTGTTCCTCAGTTCAGGTCTACACACAAGAAGTGTAAAGTCAAGGCCAAAAAGATGCAGCGTTACTGAACGCTAAGATGTGCTGGTGCAGACAGGCAGAGTTAGACCAGAAAACTTCCCTTCATGTGGACCTGTATTATTTGCTCTCCTCGTCCCCTCTCAGCCCCTGTTCTAGGGCATAGAATTGCAAGATTTACAACCATAGAATTGTCAGGGTTGGAAGGGACATAAAGATCATCTTATTCCAACCCTCCTGCCATGGTCGATGACACCTCTCACTAAAGAAGGTTGCTTATAGAATTGTTTATAGCTCAGATCCCTGACCTGTTTAAATTCTGGCTAGAGCTGCTGTAGTGCAATAGCTGGGTGGAGAAGAGAAGCAGCAATATCCTGATGGAAAACCTCCTGTTTCCTCCCAGCCCTGCCACACTACCTCAGTGTATAACACCATCTTAAAAATCTCATGTTAAGATCTGCTTTTAGGCTTTCTGATTCAGTCATGGGCTAATGAGGGACTTGTGAAGAGCCTGACTCCCAGTTCAGTAGGGTGCCCATCACTAATGGTGTGTGGTACCCAGAACAGGCAAACAATAAAAATGCATGTGTCAGTGAAACAAGCTCTCTTGGAAACTTGCAGACTCAAATCATAGAATGGTTTTGGTTGGAAGAGACCTTAAAGAATTCTCTAGTTTCAACCCCCCTGCCATGGGCAGGGGCACCTCCCACTAGACCAGGTTGCTCAAAGGCCCAGCCAACCTGGACTTTAACACTTCCAGGGAGGGAGCACTACAGCTTCCTTGGTCAACCTGTGCCAGTGTCTCATCACCCTCCCTGTAAAGAATTTCTTCCTAATATCTAGTCTAAATCTACCCTTATCCACCTTAAAGACATTACCCCTAGTCCTGTCAACCCAGTATCTTGCTGGTCCCCATTACAGCCCATCTGGCTACCACCTATCAATGGAAGTTCATTTTTTCTTCTTGTCATCTATTAGTCCTGTAAGACCAGCAGTCCTGGCTGTGCTCCTTCACTGGATGTGTAGGATTCCCTGAAGAACTGATTCTCTTCCAGCCACCAGTTTCATAGGTTTTCCCTTCATCTTGGTGGGGAATGTCTGAAAGTTATCCAGTTACAGCAAAACTATTCTTAACTGGAAAAAGCAAAACAAAACATCAACCCTCCCCGCCGCCACCCCCCCACCCCCCACCCACCAAACCACACCACACACCACCACCCTGAATATCCAAACCCCTTTAACACCCACCCACTCT
>JANHGL010001303.1:0-17430 GCA_024611195.1 Ceyx melanurus
GGGCCGGTCAGGGCCTGATGGAGCCGCGCCTGGGAGGGAGCAGGGGCTGGAAGGAGCAGCTCAGAGCCTGATGCAGCAGAGCCTGGGAGGGAGCAAGGGCTGGAAGGAGCAGATCAGAGCCTGATGCAGCCGAGCCTGGGAGGGAGCAGGGGCTGGAGGGAGCAGCTCAGAGCCTGATGCAGCAGAGCCTGGGAGGGAGCAGGGGCTGGAAGGAGCAGCTCAGAGCCTGATGCAGCCGAGCCTGGGAGGGAGCAGGGGCTGGAGGGAGCAGCTCAGAGCCCTGGCCGGCAGAGTTCAAACCAGTCATGCGAACAGAGCTGCCACGAGAACCATTCATCTGACAGCAGCCACAGGGTGGGAGACAAAAGCACCGTGTTCCTTCTTCCCCCCCCCTCACCCCCTCAGTGTGGGAAGGGAAGGGGAAGAGGAAAGAGACAAGGCACCCGAGCAGGTTTGCAAACTCCCGATTAAATCAAGGCATTGAGCACATTCCTCCGTGACAAGCTAAATTACACGGTGCAGCCCCTGCAGGAACAAGTGTGTGCTCCCCGGGGCTGACCCCGGCCCCGGCTGCACTTCCCTGCACACAGGGGCTTCTTTCTCCTCCCCTCGCCAGGGCACTTGGTGGTTTTTCCCCCCCTTGCTGGTCAAAGCTTTTCAAGCAGAAAGTTCAGCTCAGTTCTGGCAGACCCAGCAGCCCGTGAGGGTCTCTCCCCGCCTCTCCCTCTGCAGGGAACCGTGTGGCTGCTTCATCCATCCATCCATCCATCCATCCATCCATCCATCCATCCATCCATCCATCCATCCACCCACCCACCCATCCAGCGTTTCAGAAGCCAAATGACTCACCCCCGAGCCTGGCACATCCCGGACTGTGGAGACAAACAAGTTGTGAGTGCACACACAGCTGCAGCCCTGTGCTGAGGGGCCCCACGGCCCCTTCCCAACGTGCCCGAGGGTGATGGGTCTCAGCAGGATCAGCTCAGCACCCCTGCAATGCCCGGGGAGCCTGGCAAGGAGTCCTGCAGAGGCTGAGCCTCCCGTGAGCCCCGTTGTGAGCAGATCTGCCTGTGGCACACGCAGAGGGGTTGTGTCACCTGGAAAAGGGACACAAATTCCTCCCACCCCGGCAGTCCCGAGGGCAGGATGGTCCCTGCCAAGGCCTGGAAGCAGCTGGGAACATCCCCGTGGTACTTGTGCCTTGGACAATGATGGGAGTTACCTCGGAGGCCACGTTCCCAGCAGCCAGCCCGCAGCTGCTCCCGGCCCTCTGGAAAGCAAACAGTGCTGGAGGAAAATGAAAAGGGTCTAATCAGCTTCACCCTCTTTTTCCAGCGGGAAGTTGACAGCACAATGCAAGAGCAGCCTGCAGGTGGACACAGAACGACTCACGAGCAGTGGAATACATCTATAGATGGGGTTTTCCTTATCCAGGATCTTGCAGTTGTGCCAAATACCTAAAACCACAGGCACAGGTAGATTGTGCTCCTGGCCACACACGCAGCATCCTGGGTTCTGAGGGACAAGAAAAAGCTCAAAGCTTTCCAGACACTTAGCCAAGGCTCAAAGCCTGTGAGTGCAGCACAGAGACAGTGTCAGCTCCGTGCTGGAGATAAAGAAACTGAGGTGGGAAGCCAGGGAACAGCCTGACATTGGTGCCTGAATCAGGACAAAGAGATCCCAGCAGAGATGGACGAGGTGAAGGTTTCAGCCCAGCCTGGATCTCAGCTGGGACCTCCACCTTCCTCCCTGGACACACAGCTGTCCTGCCCCCCACTCACCCTGCCTGGCACCACTGAGCAAGCCCAGCTTGGTGTGAGCTGTGGCTCCCAGCAGTGCTGCCTTTGGGTGTCACTCCTTATGGGTGCCATTTCTGCTGAGGAAACCTGCTCGGTGCTGCTGGGAGAAGGGGCTCCGGAGTTGGCTGCTCCGTGCCTCAGTTTCCCTGCTCCTCACGCCAGAGACGGGGAAACGCCGGGTGCAGGGAGAGTGGGAAAGCAGCGGGGAGGTGTCTGAAGGAAGCAGAACTCCTTGGAGGGAGGAGGCTGCCCGGGGCAGCAGGGGAGGGAAGGCGGCCAGCAGCCCTCGCCCCACACGGCGCGGCGGGTTCCCGGTGGGAGTCAGGCCGGGACACTGCTGTGCTGTGGGGGAGTCACCCAAGGACACCCAGCTGCAGGGCAAGGGGAAGCTCTCCAAGGGTTTGGGTGGGATCTCCGGGGTGTGCTGTGGGTGCAAGGTGCTGTAAACACCGCCAGGGAACTGAGTTTTCAGGAGCCCAAACCGCAGCAAAGGGGGTAAAGGGGCTGATTTAGTGGCAACTGAGCACAGCTCTCCTCAAACACAGCACTGGCTCTGCTCAGCAGCTTCGGAGTACTCCAGGGAATTGCCTCTTAGGAAGCTCATTTGCTCAGACAGAACAAAAATTATTGTAAGCCAGCATTATCAGCAGGCTGAGTTTAAATCTAAAGCCTGAGAAGTCCCCGTGTGCTGCAGACAGGCTGGAAACAACTGATTTTGTGCAGTGCCCGTCCACGTGCAACACTCCCCCCCCTTCTGAAACCTGCATTCAGCTAAAACTGGGTGTTTTCCAGTTGTAAACGTGCTCCTGGGGACTCTGCAAGAGTCTGCATGGAGCTCTGCATGTGTCTTCAGGCAGGGAAGAGCTTAACTGAACATGGAAGTGTCTCCAGGCTGGCTCTGCTGAGAAAAGCTGGGAAGAAACTGCAAACCAAACAAACAAATCCCCCAAAAAAGAAAAGAAAGAAAAAGAACTACAGCAGGAAGAGGTTTGTTATTTAACATGCAGAAGAGTCAACTCTAAACACTTCCTGAGACACAAGCTGTGTGGCTCCTGGCCGGGGCTCCAGCTGCCTCTGCTGCTTTCAGGAGCTTCCCTCTCCATCACGTATTAATTTCCACCCAAGCGTGGTTGGGTGATTCACAGGAACACATCAGACACGGAGCAAAGCAGAGCAGTGCTTCTAATGCCCCCTCCCCTCCACTCTTGGGAGAGAATTCCAACAGGCTCTGCTAGGCTGGGAGTTCAGATCTGCCTTCTCAACCCTGCACTGAGATAGACAAAAAAAACCACTCAGATTTTAAGCTTTTCTAGCTACAAAAGCCACTGGAAAAGTACCCGTGGGCTCAGAGAGGCTTAGAAGAGTGTCCTGAAGGAGCTCTGCTGGAAAAGGGCCACGCTGATGGGCTGTGGAGGAGGCAAGAGCAATATAAACAGGTTCTGCTAATTGATTTCCATCGCTCCGTTTCTTCAGCACGAGGAGCAATTCCAGCCAGGAAAACGCACCAGGCGACAGCCCAGGAACCACCCCCGGCCCCACGGCACCTCTGTCCTCTCCTCTGCACACACCTGCTCCAACTGAGGGGCTCTGCACGGGGCAGGACAGCAAGGGTCCCAGAGAACCGTCCTGCTCCCATCCTCGGACACCTGTGGGGAGCAGCAGCACCGGGGTGCCCGGGTGCACTGGGCAGAGCACAGAGGCTCCCAGGGAGACCCGGCACAAGGGGGGACTGGTGGCAGTGGTGGGTGGCAGAAGGAGATCACAGGAGAACCCCAAGCACAGCTGCTGACAGGTTTCCAGCCAGAGGCCCTGCTCGTGTCCAGACCTGAGCGAGGCACTGCTGCCTCCTGCCCTCCCCCTGGCACCGGGGGCTCCTGCATGCCAGCTGCTGCAGAGTGGGCACAGACACCAGCTTGGCACAGAAAACCAGCATGGCACAGCCACTGGGCATGGGCACAGCCACCAGGCACGGGCAGAGCCACCGTCACAGGCATGGGCACAGCTGCTGGTACAAGCAGAGCCACTGGGCATGGGCAGAGCCACTGGCACAGGCATGGGCACAGCCACTGGGCACAGGCAGCACTGCCAGCCCAGCCAGGGCCGAGGGGACTGGCCAGAGCTTCACCCACACTGCAGCAGTGCCAGTGTCTCCACAGCCTCTGCTCTCTGTCTCTCTCTGAAGCCAGCCCTGCCCAGCTGGCATGGGAAGGGGTTGTTTGTTGTCCCCCACAGCATCATCCCTGGGCACCGTGGCTGGCTCACGGAGTCTCCCCAGAGCACCTGGCTCCAGAGGGTTTCCCCTGCTGACTGCAGCCACGGCCTCTCCCTGCCTTTCTGGGTGGCAGCAGCTCTCACAGGGCCCTGGAAAGGGTGCCCGAGCTGGACTGGCACTGGGGCACCAGCCGTCTCCCCGGGGAGAGCTTCTCCCAGCAGGCCCAGTTCTGCTTTCACTTAGGAGTGAGGTAAACTGGGACCGGCTCCTCCGAATGACTCCGCTGGTGCAAGTGAGATCAGAATCTGGCACCTGACTCCAAACAAGCCTGACTGGAACCAGTCAAAACCAGTTCTAGTGCGTGGTGGCCACCGGGATTCCGATCCCCCTCGCTGCGCACTTGGCGTCGGGAGTCGTCCCTGGAGCTGCTCGTCCCTCACCAAGCTCAGCAGGACAAGTCCTCCAGGAGGGGCCAGGCTGGTGGGCTCAGGGTGCCAGCTGCTGGAGCACGAGGTGGGAAAGGGGGAGGCAGAAAGGGCCCCGTGGCTGAGGCACTGACCCTCCGGCGGCGCTTCGGGAGCCTTCCTGCTGCTCCCCTCTCCCCTGACACCCATCCAGGCCTCGTGCTGGGCACCACAGCAGAAATCCAGTCCAGCTGAGCACTGCTCTTGCCTCTCTGCTTCCCACTGCACCAGTTCTGATGCCAGCAAACCCAACTCGTGTGTGCTGGCCGTGATACCCCCGCCACCGTGGCATGAACCCAGGGACGGAGGCTCTCGGGGGTAATGTGACAGCCCACAGCCCAGTTGGGGTTCCCAACTGCCAGCAGACCTGCTGGGGGCTGACACCTCACACCTGGTCTCTCCTAAAACGCCAGGATCAGAGCCAGTGGCAAGGAAAACAACCCATGAATCGGATGCTGGCCTTTCCCCCACTCTGCACAAGTCATCCCAGCTCTGTGTCACTGTCCAAAGCGAGGGCTCGACCCTGAAGCTCAGCTCCCAGAGCCTGAAACCTTGGTTGGAATGCCAGGCAAGCCCAGCCCAGCTCCTCAAGTGCCAGAAAGGAGCGTTGGGTGGCTGTGTTCCCACCACCAGAGCTCATTCACACCCAGGCCCCCACTGCCCGTGAGGAACAAGGCGAGGGAAGCAGGGAGCACAGCTCCTGCCAGGGCTAACGGGAGGTGAGGAGCACAGACCACCCCTCCTTCCCACTCTGTCCTCCCCCACGAGGAGGATTGGATCAGCTGCTCGTGTGTGAGTTGAGCAGCTGGGAGGTTTTTCCCCCCTAAGCCACGCTGGACCCGCTGGCACCCTGCTCCTTGCCTTACCAAGCTGCCCAGGAGGTTAGTGCTGCTTCTGGGGCAGTTTCCCACCAGCTGCACACGACCTTGGCAATGCCACCACACCCCTGAGCAAAGCTCCTCCAGCACGGGCAGGTCAAGGCTACTTTGGAAGCATTTTGGCTCCAGATCCTGAGCTTCCCAAAATTCCCCCCGTTCTCCTCGGCCCGGAAAGGCGACCGGGGAGACTCTGCTCGCTCACCCTGTTTTGCCAAGACCACAGACTGCCCAAGCTGGCATTCAGAGCACAGAGGTCAAGCCAAGAGCCTGGATTCTTCTCGGGGCTGTTTGGGATTTTTATACCGAGGGGCAAATTCCGTTTCCCATGCCGTGGTTTGCCAGCTGGGAGGCGAGATGGGAGAGTGGCTGGAAAATCAGAAGTGCCCATCACACTGAGCTGGTTTGGGGCTGGTTGGACACTGCCAAAGGACATGAACTCGGGGCTAAAAATACCAGGGAAGATCCGGGCCTCGCCGTATCACTGGGATCTTGCCCACCCCTTGCAGGAGGGTGCAGATTTCCCCCCTGAAAACACCCCCCCCCGTGGCAAAGCTGTGGTGCTTCATCCACAAAACACTCCCCACGGGCTCAGGCTGGAGCTGGATGAGCTTAATTCCTAAGAAGTCGTGGAGGGGAGCAGGGATTTCTCACCAGAGAAAGCTTGAGCAGGCACTAAGGGATTGTCCAGCTCCACTTTAGCAGGAGCTGGAGCGTTCTGTGCCCTGCAACGTGGCTGAGAGAATGGAAGAGAAATCTACAACAAGAGAAGTCTACAACACAGAGATGATTGTGTGGAACCCACGAGAGCTGCCTCCAAAAGTCGAAAACACCGGCTCAGGGCTCAAGAAACAGGTAGAGCCACATCGGCTTTGGAATATTCCAGCGGCATTGCCCACTCTTCCCGGGATGGAAATTCATCCCCGGCGCAAAGGAACAAAAGTTTGCTGCCCTGCCGTCGGGGAAAAAAAATCCCTCCCGGAGGAAGGGGCTCCCCATCCTCCTCGGGATGAACGACCCCGTTCTCCGCGCTTTTGTTGGAAAGCCGCGGGGAAGGAGCTGGGGAGGGCTCTGTGCCCCGCTTGTGCCCCGCTTGTGCCCGCTTGTGCCCCGCTTGTGCCCCGACAGCCCGGGCATCAAACATCGGGGCGAAAGCGGCGGTGGAAAGAGCCCAGCGAGTGCAGCCCCCCCCTCATCTGCAACCGATTGCTGCCCGTGCCAACATCCTCATCCATCACCCCGAGCAGCGAAGGCAGAGGCAAAGAAGCGGAAAATCTGGTGCTGATCAGCGGCGGGGTTAAAAAAATACCAATAAAAAAAAGAGAAAAAAGCAGCAGCAGCAGCAGGTCCTCTCGGCTGCGGGGGAAGGCGGAGGACAGACGGACACAAAGCCGAGGGGTACTCACCAGCCGGGAGTCGGCGGCTCCATCCCATGGGCTGCGGGGCCGCGCTGCGGGCGGTCCTGTCGCTGGCCGCCGGGCTGCTGGCGTGCGGAGGGGCCAGCGAGTACGACTACGTCAGCTACCAGTCCGACCTGGGCCCCTACCCCGGCGGGCGCTTCTATGCCAAGCCCCACCAGTGCGTGGCCATCCCCGCCGACCTGCGGCTCTGCCACAGCGTGGGCTACGACAAGATGGTGCTGCCCAACCTGCTGGACCACGAGACCATGGCCGAGGTGAAGCACCAGGCGAGCAGCTGGGTGCCGCTGCTCAACAAGAACTGCCACATGGGCACCCAGGTCTTCCTCTGCTCCCTCTTTGCCCCCGTCTGCCTGGACCGGCCGGTCTACCCGTGCCGCTGGCTCTGTGAGGCCGTGCGTGACTCCTGTGAGCCTGTCATGCAGTTCTTTGGCTTCTTCTGGCCCGAGATGCTCAAGTGTGACCAGTTTCCCCAGGACGACGTCTGCATTGCCATGACAGCTCCCAATGCCACTGAGGTCTCCAGGCCCAAAGGTAAGGCGTGACCAGTGCCAGAGCCCTGCTCCTGGTGCTCCTCTCTGAGCAGATAGGGCAGGGGTTAGCTCAGGAGGGCCCGTGTGGCACTAAAGGGTGGGTCTCGTGGCAGGAGGAGGCTCATCTGAACCCTGCTGCTTGGCAGCAACCCTCCTCCAGCTTCCTAAACCTCTGCGAGTGCTCCCGTCCAGAGGAAGGCAGGACACCCTGCCAGCTCCTCACCTCTATCCCGGAGCTGAGCCTGGGGGAAAGTGGTGCCAGGGCACAGCCACAGCGGGTCCTGGCAGCTCAGATCCCAGTGCAGGCTGGAGCTTTGCTTTCTCTGCCCAGCCCAACTCCCGTGGGGCTGTTCTTGGCAGCGATAAGATCCGTGGTCCCCAAGGCACAAAGCGCTGCCTGACCAGAGTAAATGGTGACAGTAATCCTGGCAGGGTCCCTGCTTCCCAAGCAGTTCTGGGGCAAGAGGCTGGGCAGCCGGTGGCCACGCGTGCCGTGGAAATCCAGCCTTGCCCTCTCAGGTGGGCGCTGCGCTGGCAGGGGGGCAAGAAACAGACTTGGCAAGAAACGGCTGGGAAAGTGGACGCGGTTCCTGTTTCCATTATGCCCGGCAGGTCTGTTTGGTGCCTGGTGGGTTTGTTTGTGTGAGTTGCATTGAGCATGGCTGAAAACTTCTAAAAGAAATGAATGTCCCGGCGTCACTTCAGCACTCCGCGTCGGAGCGCCACGGAAGGCTGTCGGGGGGATCTTTGCAGAGGGGGAAGGCAGAGGGCTGTGAAGGAGCACAATGGCTCTGGAGCTGCATTGGAAGGGGTGGGCGCTCCCGGTGCTCGGGGGGAGCTCGTGGCCGGGGCAGCCACCCGTGGGGCAGAGCCATTGCCGCGGCTGCCACGCTGGGAGGGTCTGGAGGGAGGGTCGCCCTTGGCAGCGGCCGCTCGCAGGGTTACCTTGACAGACAAAAGCTTTGTATCGTGCTGGGCTGGGAGCCCTCGCCCAGCCTCCCAGGGACTGTGCAGTGTTATCCCGCTCATCCTGGCAGGACTCGACCCTCGGGGTGCCCCTCGGTTACAGTGCAGCAAGGGCAGAGGGGTGACACTCTGGAGGGGTCCCCAGGAGCCGGTGAGGAGGGCATGTGGAGGGCAGCAGAGAGCGATGGCTTGAGCGGAATGGGGCAGCCTGCTTGGGGACAGAGGGGACACACACCTGAGCCTGACGCCCCCAGAGCCGTTTGGGGAACCTTTGTGGTGTCTTGGCAGTGGCATCCAGGGGCAGGAGGGGTGTGAAGTACCTGGCAGTTCTCGCTGCCAGAGATCCAGCCTCTCCCTGTGTGGCACCGACGGCAGCACAGCCACCCTGGCTTCCTTGCCGTGGCTTGCCCTCCCCGATGGGAATGCTGCAGGAAGCTCTTTGTTTTCCAGGAAGGCTCTGAAATCATCTGTCCTGGGTGAACCTAGACCCTTGGTCAAGACCACAGTCCCGACTTGGGTTGCAGGTACAAAGGTTGCTTTTATTCCCCAGGCACTTGCAGCCAAGCGTGCTCTTGGGGCAGCTGGGGCTGAGCTGCTTGCTACAGAGCTGCACCTTCCATGCTCCAAGGCAGTGTCTGGAGACATGAATGACCCAAGATCTGGGAACAGTCTTCTTAGCTACTGAGTTTTCCCTTGCATGATATACAACTACCTTTCTGGTCACTTGTCTGCACAGCAGCGCTGGTGTGAGACTTAACTGCTTGCTTCTGGTGCTGCTAATGTGCCCATCAGTGCAGTGCTTGGGCACCGTGTTGTTGCTCACAGGCATCGCAGGGGAGATTTTTGTTTTACGAGGAATTACATCAGCTCAGGTTTGAGTCCTTTGTTGCATCTATTGCTGCTGTTTTGGGTGCCTCGTTCTGCGCAAGCTTTAGGGTGTTTGAACTTGTTCTTTGAGCGACCTATAAGTCGGAGCTGGGCGTGTATTGCAAGGAAGTGTTGCAGGCACTCAGATAAAGCACTGTCTGCTAAATGACTGCACCAAAGTTACCTCAGGAGCACTTTCAAGTGAGCAATTTGTTTGCAAGGATGTTTACAGAAAGTAAGTCTTTGAAATTGTCATGCAAATGAGCACCGTCTTCATTCGGTGCAGAAGTGCAAGCCCCCATCTTCACATCCTGGGCTGCTTGGAAGTGTTTCAAGAGGAAACTCCTGCACATGGCTGAGCCCCAGCAGCTCCAGAGGAGTTGGGCTGAGCTCCCTGTGCTCATCCCATTGGCCAGGGCACTTTCCTGGGAAGGGCTGAGTGAACTTGCTAGAAAATGCTTCTCCAAGGTGAGGGTGCCAGGCTGCCCCGGTGGAGGGGGCATAGCTGGGCTGGACCTGCTGCCCTTTGATCTGCCACCTTCAGTGGTGTTAACTGCGTGCAGCAGAGCTCTGGCACTGGTGCTCCCACCAGGAACCTCTGGCTGCTGAAGCTCCGTGTGCTGGGATGCTCTTGCCCTGACCAGTTTAGAGTGAGCGGAGCAAGCAGAGGGTCAGAACCCAGCAGTGTCCCCCCCTTTTCTCTGGGCACTAATAAGAATGAGCCCTTTCAGTATTTTTCTCCATTAAAACCTCAAAATTGGAATTTGTTCCTGCCTCTCAAAGGGCTGACCTGCTGAATTCCTTTCTCCTTAAGCGCGAGGCGGTAGAGCCTGCAGGCCCGCAGGATGCATCAGGGGAGTTGCAGATTAATATAGCATTACACATTCCTTCTCCTGCCCCGGGAGCAAGCTGGCTCTAAAACCAGGCATTAGAAAATGATCAGCAGGGAAAGAGCAAGTTGGAAGCAGGCGAAGGTTGTTCTTGAGCAGGGCTGTCAGCTGCAGAAGGGGTCCCAGCTGAACTGCAGAGGGCTGTGGACTGGCAGGTGGCTGTGCCCAGCACGGGAGCTGTGGAGGGGTGCTGTGGGGTGCCAGCCAGTTGGGCATGTGCTGGGCCACTGCTGTGGGGACTGCCTGAGGCAGGAGGACCCAAGTCATGACTGGGCTTCTCGTTGGCTCCTTCATCCTGGCATTGTGTGGGAAGGGGAAGGTGAGGTGCTGGGCAGTGCTGCAGGCTGGGGGACAAGGCAGCAGCGAGGTGGGGGTATCTGCCATCCCAGCTGTGCCAGAGCATTCCCGTGGGCTGCCACAGGATGGCTAAAACAAAGCCCGTGCTTTCACCAGGGAACAATGAGTCTTATTTTCCATTTGGGTGTTTTATTTGTTTTTCCCCTTGGGTTGCCTAGAAAGCTCATAGTGTGGATGCAGTGGTGCCTTTCACAGTGTCTGGACCAGTCTCCTCGTGTGCACTTTGGCTGCCGAGGCTGCTTTGCACACTGGGATGCTGGAGATGAGCTGGTGCATGGCAGGTACCCCCTGCTTGTTCCCAAGGGTGGTCCCCAGCACAGTAAGCAGCAGCAGAGACAGACTGGGGGGCTGTCACCCCTGGAGAGCCAGCGTTCCCCTCTCATTTCATCGTGAGCTCACGGAATGTGCAGCCCGGATGGAAATGGGCTGCTGCTTTTAAAAATAAAGTGTTGGGGATGTCATCACGTCCCCAAGGACTTCTGCCCGTGGCAGAAAAGATAGTAAAAGCAGCGACTGCAGGTTGGGGTTTGGGTGAGGAGTGACCCAGGGGAGGGGCAGCTCTTGCAGGGGAGTGGGACTGTGGAGCGAGCTCTTGGGTGGGAAGGCTGCGTTGTGACTTGTGCATCGTGGTGATCAGAAGGCCACTTGCTCCAGGTGTGTGGTTAATAAAGATACTGTGCATGACCCCAGGAACTGGCATTTGGCACGGGACAGGTTTGGTGAGCAGCGGGGCAGGAGGGGAAGAACAAGCCACAGAAAACAAATGTCTTGCCTTGAAACCCCGCGGGGCATCTGTGACCGAGGAGACTCGACGCTGTGATCGGTGTGAGCTGGGGCTGGGCCTCCCTCAGCAGCTGTCCTGGCTCTGCACCCTTCTTCCTGGGACACCTCTCTGCTCTCAGTGTCCAGCGACGCTGCTGGCTGGGGGCTGGCTGGAGGAGAGTGCTCCTTCTGCACACAGGGGCCAGCAGATGTTTCACTGCAGCCGCCGTCCCCGAGAATGACTCCCTTGTGTGGGAAGGAGCCCTCCGTTCCCCTGGACCGGGAACAGAAGCAGCATCTCCCAGCTCAATAAATTCATCCACCAGTAGCACAAATCTGCGTCTGTGCTGCTGGGTGGTCTGTGCTCTGGCTGGAGACGGGAACCTGGAAGCATTTTTATTCTCTGGGTGAAGTGAACTTTCCTCCCAGGATGGATTCCTATGAAATGTCCCGGGCTGGCGTTTCCCAAGAGGAGCACGTTGGACGCCAGCAGCTGGCGAGCAGAGCTGGCTCTTCTCTGCTGGAGCCACGAGGCTGCCCTGCAGCCCACGGGGTGTCGCCGGGCTGAAAACAAAGAAGAGCAGCCGTGTGCTCTGGGGGTCATGCCGGAGGGGCTTCTGGAGGGGGCTGTGCATTGAGAGCGGTGCGGGTCCGTTGCCAACCAGTGCTGCTCCATGGCTGGCTGTATGATGCCCAGCAAGCCTGCGGGGTGGCCCATGGCACCGAGGGGGAGCCTGTGCTGAGCTGGGTCCTGTTGGTCCTGAACCCCCTCCCCGCCTGGCTCTGGGGTGGCTTCTGGCCGGGACAGCCCTCGGCACGTGAGCCATCCCTGGGCACCCGTCCTGCTGTGCCAGGGTCGGGCACTGTGTGCTGGCCTTGGCACACCTCGGGGAGGGAATGGCAGTGGGCTGTGGGCCATGTCCTGCGGCGAGTGGCTCCCCTTGGCCGAGTGCCTGGCACTGAAAACCCCTCTCCATGCCAGCGCTGTCCTCCCGCTCTTGGCAGCTGCCGGTCCCTACCCGTGCCTGGCCTCGGGGCCACTGGCAACACTGGCTGGCAGGAGGATGCCCGTGTCCAGCTCTGCCCTGTGAGCTCCTGACCCCCAGCAGGGTGTTGTCCAATGGGGCTGGCACTTGGGACCCTGTGTTGGGGGAGCCTAAGCACATGCCCCTTTTGTGGGCAGCCTGGTTCTGTGGTGCTTCTCAGGCTGGCTCCTCACCACCTTTTCTCTCCTCTTGCCAGGAACGACTGTTTGTCCACCTTGTGACAACGAGATGAAGTCGGAGGCCATCGTGGAGCACTTGTGTGCCAGCGAGTTTGGTAAGGAGGAGTGCAGGGGCCATGGGGAGGCTTCCCTGGGGGGGGCACAGCAGCGTGGCTCCAGTGTGGGACAGATCCAGGACCGTGGCATTTCCCTGTCCTCTGAGAGCAGCGTAGCCAGCGGTGTGGCCGCATCACCCTCGGCAGCCGTGGCCCTTCCCCGAGGCCAGGCGAGCGTGCCTCTAGATGTCAGTGTCGGCGCACCGAGGTGGGATGGGGCTGGACTGAGACTGGGACTAGACTGGATGTGTCCGGAATGTCTCTGGCTCCGGCAGCCGAGCTCACCTGGGCACTGGGACAGCAGGGTCCTCACAGCAGTGCCCACACTCCCACATCACCCTCGCCATGGCATAGAGCATCCCAGCTGCCCTGCCCAGTGCCGTGCTGCAGCCTCAGCACGTGGGGTCACCCCCTGGAGCAGCGATGCTGAGCTGGAGTCAGGGGTTGGGGCAGAGGTGGCAGTGCCAGCTCGTTGCTGAGTGGCAGGGTTCAGTACCTGTGCTCTCGTGTGGTGCAGAAGTGACAGGTGGCATGGACCCTTGTCCCACTTGCAGTCATGTAGAAGCAGAACAGCTTCCTTCCCCCAGATTTCTTTTACCACTGGGGTTCTTTTTAGCAATGTTCTGTTGCTCTTGTCAAGCCTAGGTGTGGGAACTCAAAGTCAGGTCTTGTCTAGCTAGAGCCAAGCAGTGAGCTTAAAAAGTGCAGAGCTACTTGAAAGCTGCATCCTAAATATATTCTGAGTGAGTGAGTCAGACAGTCCCAGGCAAATGGACCCTCGCTTGAGAAAGAAAGTCTCTTAAGGAAAAATATTATCTTTCTTAAATCAAATCCAGAATTAACTGGTTTTGACATCCTTGCTGGTGTACGTTGCTTTCCCGGAAGGTAATTAAAGGCACATTGAACAAGGTGTGCATTCCGTGGGGATTAGCACTTGGATGTGCCAGAGCTCACCGTGCAAACCCAAACCTGCTCTGCCTGCTGGCCTCTTACCCTTCTGCTGGAAATGAATCCTCAGCTCTCCTGCAGGCTTCATGTGCCAGATGCCCCGAGTTCAGCACAGGCTTTTTCTAGCAGGGAAAAGCAGCAACAGGAACACCCATGAAATAGTTTCCCAGGAATGCTTGTACTTGCAGCTGGGTCAGGTAACGGATGCACGGCCTCTGTGCCCCAGCCTGGCTGGGGAGTGGGATGTGCTGCTGGGAGCTGGGTCAGCTGGAGCTCTCTGAGCTCCTGCTGGGGATAAACAGGAGTTGCCTCTTCCCCACTGCATCCATGGGGAGACTGGAGGGAGCTTCCAAGCTGGCAGGTTTGGGGTGAGTGGCCTCTGAGACCCAGGCAGGGGCTGTGTGCCTGGGTTTGTGGTGACACTGGTGCCCTGGTCTGGGGGCTCTGATCCTGGGGAGCTCTGCTGTCAGAGGAGTGAGGGGCACTGCCCAGGGGCAGCCGTGTGCCTGGGGGTGGGTTGCTGCAGTACCTGTCAGCTCCTTGGGGACATGTGAGGAGCAAGCTGAGGTGGCCTCCAGCTGGTGGGCAAGTGCTGGGAAGGGAAATTCAAGTTAAACCACATGCTTGTCATCAGCCTCTGGTGCTAAACAGCCTCTGCGTGCTCCGGGACAGTTACACAACGGAGAGCAGAGGCCAAACCAGAACTATTCACGGCCCCGGCAGAGCAGCTTGAGACACTGACTTGCCCGCAGAGTGAGTTGGTTATTGGGAAATTTCGTGTGATTTCTGTCCAGAGGATGGAGATGTTTCTTGGCAGGCGGCTCCCTGGGTAGGGTCTGCGGCGAGTGGCCAGATGGAGATGTTCCTGAGCAGCACGGGCAGCGGAGGAGCAGCGAGTAGAGGAGTCCTCATCCCTCGTGCCCACCCCCCATCGATCCAGATCGGCTGTCAAGGTTTTCCCAGAAGCTGTGGTGGGGGTGGGTCCTGTTCCCAGGCCAGCCACGCTGGGTCCCAGTATAGAGGGAGAGAAATGGAAGCCAGCTCTGCAGGTCTTCCCTGCTGTGCTGGGAGCTCAGTGGTGTGACCGAGTGCCCTGTGCCCACATCCAGGTGACAGCAGCTCACAAACAAACGTGGCTACATGTTCAGCAACTCACGTGAGCCCTTGGCACAGTCAACCCCAGGTATTGCATCTTTGTCAGCACGTGCACTTGACTCACCCAGACCAACGTGTTTCTTTAGCTTTGGGTAAAGTTGTTGTTTCCTCAGCCAAAGCAGAAGCTGGTGGTTTTTCTGACCATCACAAGGAATTTGGGATCATTCTTTGGATCAGCAGATGTAACTTTATTTTTCAGACATGTCGGAGCTCTTGCTGATGCTGAGGTTGCTCCCCTTCCTCCTCTTTCCCCCTCCTGCTTTCTCTTTGTCTCAGAAATAGGTTGCTCACGTGCATGGGCTTTCCGTGGAGTACGTTTCATGCAGCTGCATTTTCTTCCTTCTGTTGATGTGTTTTTTCATCCCACCCAGGAAGATCCTGGGTGCCTGTAGTGCTGCCTTCAGATGTGCCTGGTCTGCAGGCAGCTGGGGAGCTGAGCAAGGGGAAGAGATGCAGCACAGGGGAGGCAGCATGGGGTGCTCCAGGGTATGTCCCAGCTGTGGAGAGCAGCCACTGGAGAAGGCATCGACGTCAGGAAGTTTTCTCAAAGCACAGTGCGTGGCCCTTGGATCTTTGTTTAGTCTTGGGCAGTTACTGTCATGGGGTGGTTTCTCAAGGAGAGCTGTTTATCTGGCACTAAAACAAAATCCCAACCCTCCTGACTGAGATTTCTCATGCACATCCACCAAGGTAAACACGGGCAGCTGACAGGTTACAGATCCTCATCAAAGCCAGGCACGTGCAGTGGATGTTTGAACTAAGGTGTGCTGCACGGGGCAATGTTCTGCACTGATCCCAGCAGTTTCACTTGCATCTCAGTGGCCCGTTGCAAACAAGATGTGAGGAGAACGTTGCCCACTTTTGACCCCCTTTTTCTGTGGGAGCCCAGAGCAGAAGGTGTCTGTTGGTGAGTGGTGCAGGGACCCTCTCCTGGGGCAAGTGGGCTGATAGCAGGTTAGGGTCTGGTGGAGCTCTGGTGTGTTGGGGCAGCGATGGATGCAGGGTGGACTGTGAGCTCACCCTCCTGTGCCCCTGCAGCTTCCTCCCCCAGCCTGCCTGGGCTGCAGCCAGCAGTTGCTTCTTGTTCCTCGTGCAGGCTGAGCTGGCCCTGGAGTTCATTCCTCTCTCTGTTTCTCTTGGTGATTTTATTTATTGTTTCTGCCCTTTCTCTGGGGTCTGAGGGGATCCGGCTGAGCGGGCTCTTGCTGCACTGGAGCCTGCAGTACAATCAATACATGCTGTTTATTTTTTCCCGTGACTGACAGCTCCTTGCCTGCAGCCTTCTCCTGTTACAGCCCTAATGTGTCTTCTGGCAGGTTTCCTCCTTCTGAGTGATTTCTAAGGGAAGGAGCAATGAGGCTGAAGGAACAGCAGAGCTTTCCTTTCTCTCACGTTCCCTTCCCTGCCCCTGAGGTGCTGGAGTGGGGCCCCTGCCCGTGCAGGCAGGAGAACAGCAGAGATGATGTCCTGATCCCAGGCTCCTGTGTGCTGTAAAAGAGGGGTTGGAGGAGCCCATGGAACACAGCCATGGTGGGTGAGTGGTGCTGGGTGGTGAGCAGGGTGCAGGGGCTCCTGCATCTTGGTCCGTGGCCACTCCTGGCCTCTGAGATGTGGAGGGCCCTGCTGTTGGTGTTGGGGAAGGAGGTGCTTTGCTCTCAGGCAGCATTAATGCAACAATCCTGGTTTGCCTGGAAGACTGAGATTCCTCTTTCCCCACATTGGAAAGCTGGAGCTGTAGGAACATTGATAAGAATTGTTTCAAGTGATGAAACATGAGTTGTGCTTTGTCAGGCTGGACCCCAACCAGCTCTGCAGAGACTTTCCTGCTCCTGGAGCTGCTGCTGCCAAGAGTAATTTCACTCTACACTTCCATATACCCCGTTTCATATTAGTAGCAATAAAAAAGACATTTTTATATTTGCAGCACTCCTGCTCTCTGCATCAGAGGTAGCAGAGCCTGTGCTACCATCTGATAGGAGCTGTTTGCAGCAGGGGCCAAATCTGTGCTTTGGTCCAATGGGGCTGCATCACCCCAGGCTGGGGTCTGACCCCCTGCCAGTGGGACTGTAGCACCCCTGGGGATGCTGCTGGCCTCTGCCCCAGCACCCAGCGGCTGCGGTCCTGGCGCTGCACCGGCTCTGGCGCCGTGTCCCGGCACTGCTGCTGATGTCGCAAGCAAAGCTGAGACAATGCCTGGCTGGAAAGGGCTTTCCTGGGTTTATGGGTGGTCCTGGCTGCAGCCCGGGCACTGTCAGTGCTGGCACAGCAGAGAACAGGGCTCCTCTGCCATCACCTCCCTCTTCGTACAGCCAGAAGTTGGCTCCTGATCCTGTCAGTGCTCCCAGTCACAGGGATGTTTGTGGTCTCCCCACAGCCCCAATGCTGCTGGGTGCTGGTGGTGGGGGGAGTGAGGACATTTCTGCAGGAGCATGTCCACCAGCATCCTTAAAACACCGTGGATGCTTCAGTGGTGGGGTCATCATCATTAGAGCCAGTAAAAAGCCGTGGAGATGTGGTTGGTGCTGAGGGACACGGGTTAGCAGTGCCCAGGGAGCGGTTGGACTCTGTGACCTCTTCCAACCAGAATGGTTCTGTGGTGAACAGGAGCCTGGGGAAAAGTGGAGGGTGTTGAGCGTGTTGTTGAGATGTGATTGCAGTTTGGTGTTGCTTAAGAGATTGAGCTGGGCTGTGGGGAAGACTGGCTTGTGGCTGCCACGCTTTCCCCGCGGCGGCGCCACGTGGGTCGACGCTGCAGCCGGTGCCGGGGCTCTCCCATGGCCGTGGGGCAGTCAGGCTGCAGCTGCTGGGCTGGGCTGGACTGGGCTGGGCAGGCTGCCCACTCATGCACTGGGAGTAACCCTCTG
>JANHGL010001304.1:0-16882 GCA_024611195.1 Ceyx melanurus
GCGCAGTGTCACCTGCGGGGTGCGGGTGACGGCGGCGGGGCCGACAGCAGGTAACGGCGGGGGAGGGAGACCGGGGCCGAGGCTTGTCCTGAGCCCGCAGCTCGCCCGGTGCCTTCATGCTTCGGGCGGGCAGAGCTGCGATTCCCCGCGCCAGCTCCCGTCCCGGCTCTACCGTTGCTATTGGCCGCTGAGGGGGCGTGTTGGGGGCGGGCTGTGCTGGCGGCGATGGCTGGGCGGCTGTCAGGGCAATGAGGGGTTGCCAGACCAGAGCAGGCCAGTCGGGGACGGTGAGCGGTGCTTTCTGGTGGCTGCTCCCCTCCGGCTGTGGGTGTGAGGGGTAGAGAGAGGTGTGGAAGGAGGGTGACAACGCAGCTTTGTGGTTCTCTCTGAGTACAGGGCCGAGAGGATCGCGTTGAGAGCCGGGCAGAAGCTCAAGCAGAGGTTGCCTTCTGTCTCTGCAGGGATCTGAGTGCTCCTCTTGATCTTCTTTATGCTTATCAGATTATATCATAGAATCAGAATAGTTGGGGTTGGAAGGGACCTTCCATCTATTTACAACCCCACAGGCAGGGACACCTCTCACTGGAGCAGATTGCTCAAAGCCCCGTCCACCTCGGCCTTGAACACTTTCAGGGCTGAGGCATTCACAGCTTCCCTGGGCAACCTGTTCCAGTGCCTCACCACCCCCACAGGGAAGAATTTCTTCATTGTATCTAAGCTTACCCACCTGGATCTGCTCCTGTGTGGCCTGCCCTGGGTGCTCCTGTGCTGGCAGAGGAGTTGGACTCAATGATTTTCAGAGATCCCTTTCAACCTCTACCATTCTGTGATTCTAAATCTACCCTCTTTCAGTATATGTATATCACATGTAACATATATATTACTTAAGCACTTTAGTGGAGTGTGTTGCTGCAGCACCATAACAGTGATAGAGAAGCTTTCCAGTTCTATGTACACTTTCTCTTAAAGGCATCAAGGAAGGAGATAAAGCAGGGAGGAGATAACTGGCCCTTTGAACCAAGCTGTAAAGTGCAGGGATAGGGTACAGAAGAGAGCAGCAGAGGAGCTTACAGCTTTCAAGAGTCACTGAGTTTACCTGCCATCTCAGTCTCATGCATGGTGGGATGAACTCTGCAGCTTTGTATTATTCCTCAGTTCTTATCACCCCAGGGATACCATTGGCCTTCCTGACCACCAGGGCACATTGCTATCCCATGGTTGAAGCCTCATCCCTGGAGACATTCAAGATGGGGCTTGAGGAGGCTCTGAGCAGCCCACTCTAGGTGAAGCTGTCCCTGCTCCCAGCAGGGAGGTTGGAATAGATGGAGCTCCCTTTCAACCCAGACATGTCTATGAGTCTGTGTTGGATTCGTATGGTAATGCAAAATAGATGCTTTTATAGATGTCTTTTTATTTTCTTCAGCTTACCCCATACTCAGCAACCCAGTGGGACAGACATGCTGAGAGCCAAGGATGCTCTGCTGCTCCTGCGGCCTCACCACTGCATGTGCCTGGCACAGCTTCCAGCCTGCCAGCCCTCCTGGCGTGGGCTGCACAGGCAGCCTCTGCACCCCGAGTGGGCTGCCCTTGCTGAAAAGCAGCTGAAAGGCAAGAATCCAAAGGATTTAATATGGCACACCCCGGAGGGGCTCGACATCAAGCCCTTGTACTCCAAAAGGGACACAAAAGACCTGCCAGAGGAGCTGCCAGGGGTGAAACCTTACACACGAGGGCCCTACCCGACCATGTACACATACAGGCCCTGGACTATCCGCCAGTATGCTGGTTTCAGCACAGTGGAGGAGAGCAACAAGTTCTACAAGGACAACATCAAAGGTAAGACAGGCGACTGGGGAAACACTGGCTCACAACCTAGAACGTTCACATGGAAGAATTACATGGCAAATGTGATTATTCTGCCTTCTGAGCTTTGGTTTCTGATAGCATCTCCCCACTGGTGCTGTGTTTCTTTATTACTGGGAAATTGGATCATTTCTGAAAATACCTTTGCTTCATTTTGCTCTTGAGATAGAAAAAGGAACGCGTTAAGTGCTATTTTCAGTCATTGTGCCTCAACACTATGAGATACATAATTTGGCTGCATCACAGGGTCCAACCAGCAGAGATCACAGAGCACTTTACACTCATTCTGTGGACACAAGTGGAAAAAAATGTTGAGCTTTGTCAGTTAGCTGATGTTAGTGCAGCCTGACATTTTGGGTTTCCATCTCATATTATAAATGAACTCACAAATACATATGTATACCATCATTCATCATGTATTAGCAAAGCCAACTTCCTAAAAGTATTATTTGAGAGTGGTTTTCCCAATATTTCTGCAGACTTGTGCTTTGCAGCAATTTATTTAGGTAATAACCAAAGCATCATCATAATGCACTATTGAACTGGACACTATAAAACCACTACTAGAAGGTTGTTGATAGACTGAAGCTTTAGTTTTATACCAACCATGCATCTTAGCAATTGTTTGAAGCTAATGATAACCTTACCAGTCACCAACAGACCAGTGAAAGGTGCCTTCTGAGGAATACATCTGTGATGCTTTTCTCTCCCACTTTACAGTCCCTCCTACTCAAAACGTCATTGTTTAGCAAGGGGGGGAGGAGTTTGTGGCTTCTTACCTCTTGCAATATCATGGTTAGCTAACATGAAGCAATATAAGCAGCTGCAGTGTCCTTGTGAGTATTCTTGATTCTATTTATAAAACTCTCAGTGAATTAAGAAATTAGAAATACAGGTTATTCAAGGTTTGCAAACAAAAATTTCAATAGAAAGATTGTTCTGAATATTCTCTTAGTCCTGAGCATTGCTGCTGAAGCAGAAGTGCAAACACTTGAATTAGTTGATGGCACAGCTCAGTTACTCAAGAATATTTGCTGCTAGGAATTTTTCATCTTTATTTGAGTTTTGACATTGTGGTCTTGTAATTTTATCTTTTTGGTGTTAATGTTTCTATCAGTATTGAATCATTTAGCATAGATTCTGGATCCAACTTAGTTATTTTTATAAAGCATTTTTAATAATTCAATTAAAGTATCTATGTTATTAGAGGAATGATGAAAAATTATCAGTTCTTATAATTGCTGAAAATTCTATTTCTTGAAGCTAGGCAGAAATTTCCATTTTTGTTACTGTGCTTCAGAACTAACATCAGCTTTTTAGGTCAGAGACAATAGCTGGTATCTGATAAGAGCTCTGCTGATGGTGAGAAGCTGTTTTCAAGTGCAGGAGATAGTTACTCCAGGAACAGCAGTGCTGGTCAGAGGGTGAATATCTGGGCTAGCAGAGTTATGGGTGCAGCTTTCAGGTTGCAGCAGCAACTCTCCCAAGAGCTTCAACTGTCCTTTCCTTGCTTTATACAAATCATTTTCTCTTACTACAGATTTAGTTTTGCATCACTCTGCTTTACAAGTAACATGTGTCCCTTGAGCCACTCTCTGTGGGTGTGTTTAATTTGTGCTGAAGAAGGTAATGTGACAGTTGATCACACTTCTGTTTCCAGCAAAGTGAAGTAGAATTTCTGTGTATAAGCCCAGATACTGTCTAAGCACAGTTATACAGTTATAACTTGTGGCTAAACTGCTGTACTGTAGAGCACACATGGCAGAGCTGGAAGGACTATAATATTATTCTTTTTTCTCAATTAAATTTTAAGCTTAGAAGACCTTGGCCAAGTCTGGGGAGGGAACAGAGTTTAACAGCAAAAATTTGTTCTCCAAGCCTGGATCGTGTAAAATAAAATTCCTCAATTTAGATGCAGTTTTCATGCAAGTCAACACTTCTTAATCTCTCCCTTTGTTATTGTTGTTGTGTTTGTGTTTGATTTTGCTTTTCCTTCTTCCATGTAGCTGGCCAGCAGGGACTGTCTGTTGCTTTTGATCTGGCCACCCACCGTGGTTACGATTCTGACAACCCCCGAGTTCGAGGGGACGTCGGGATGGCTGGAGTGGCCATCGATACAGTGGAAGACACCAAAATCCTTTTTGATGGCATCCCTTTGGAGAAAATGTCAGTCTCTATGACAATGAACGGGGCTGTCATTCCCGTGTTGGCAAATTTCATTGTGACTGGAGAAGAGCAGGGAGTGCCTCAAGCCAAGCTGACAGGGACCATCCAAAACGACATCCTGAAGGAGTTCATGGTCCGGAACACCTACATTTTCCCCCCAGAACCATCCATGAGGGTCATTGCTGACATCTTCCAGTACACCTCAAAGGTATTCTTTCTTTAAATGCTTTTATTTGTGTTATTGCATCTAGTTAACTATTGATGAGGCACTTTGGAGAGCAAAGCAGAAGACAGGAAGACCTGTGAAGAAGATGTGGTTATGGAAAAGGTCAGGAGGAGATGTTAAGATTCCAAATCACTTACAGCATAAATTTAAAGATTTTTAAGTGAGTCCAAATCAAAGTCAGTTTAAGATTAATCTAAACCTGAAAGGATAACTTAGAGACAAGGAACAGACAGGCTGTTCTTTGCCTGGAAAGTAAGAAGCCTTGTAATTAAGAAGCACTCTACTGCAGGAGCAAAGAGGTCAGAAATCTTGAAGGACTTCTGCTGCAAAATGAAGTGTGAGAAGGAAGTAGTGAAAGGAATGAAGTCCTGAACTGATGACTGAAGTTCAGGTGTTTTCTTAGTAGTGTTTTCATTGGAGAGGTGGCACAGAGCCTGTAATTGAGAACAATACCATGGTGGGTGATGGTTTAAGCACAGTGAATAGCATGTGAAATAATCATCAGCAAGCACCACTTCATAGGATGGACTGTGTTTGCAGTCTACAAGAATGGATTATTTGTGAATATTGATAGAAGAATTATCTGATCTTTCCCTGTCTTCTCTCATACCCCTGTCATACCTTCTGTCATAACTTCTGTCTTTTTTTTTTTGCAGCACATGCCAAAATTTAATTCCATTTCAATCAGTGGGTACCACATGCAAGAAGCAGGAGCTGATGCCATTCTGGAATTAGCTTATACTATAGCAGATGGCTTGGAGTACTGCAGAACTGGACTTAAAGCTGGCCTTACCATTGATGAATTTGCACCAAGGTGAATTTGCAAGTATAAAACACACTTTTGGTAAATCCTCTAGAGTTTAATATCAAATTGGGGTGTTTCTTTACACACACAGGAGCAATATTGGCAGTGCTGACATTGCAGATTTGCTATGGTTTTGTCACATAGTCTCAGCAGTAGGGAAAGATACCTAATCCAGCAGGCACTTAGTCTATGTCTATGCTAATAAACTGAATAAAGCTCAAGCACAAGCCCAGGTGTTGTCAAAATCTGTTGTGCTAGTTGGTCTCTGGGTCAGAAAGAGGATCTCTGAGCTGATATATCTAATCCAGCTGTAGCTTTGGGATTGCAGAATGCAACAAGAGCTCTTAAAGTTCCTTTATGTTGTAGTGTTATTGCTTTTCATTGGTATTATTTTGAAATATTTGGGAAAAAAATCCTAGAAAGGGGAAGTTCAGGTAGTTCAATTTGCAGTTGCAAATTTCCTCAAAGCAAAATTTAATATTAAGCAGAGTATTTTTGTATCATTATTGCCAAACCAATCAGGATCTCAGTTTCAGTGGTCTAGCTATTTACAGATTCCCTGACTGTAGGGTGAGTCTAAGAAACAAAAGGTGTGGTCTACACAGCCCGTTGCACTTTCAAACTGTAGGAGTCATGTGAATGATCCTGTTTCCAAGATCTGTGGCAAAGTCAAAGTGGATCATACAGAAATTTGAGACTTTCTGATGATAAAGCCTGTGTTAGTTTTTTCCAGTAGGTGTTAAAGTGCATCTCTAGTCTGATGAGTTTTTCTGGCTTTGACTGTGCATATTTACATTTCTAAATCATAGAAATAGGAAAATGTATATCAGCTTGTTCCCTGATGTGCTGTCCAGTATTGAACTGATGTTTTATTTGGATTTTGATTAAAATCATCAAGAAAAGATTGAAAGCATGCTTGTAATATGTAATGTCTTCTCATTATAGGTAGTTTGTGAGCATAATTACACTAGTAGATTGTATATGAAAGCATTCCCTGGCACTAGAGTGTCTGTATTAGTGACTTGTTGGAATCCTGCTTGACTTAGGGCTACCTTAAAACAGTCCCTGGGGACAGTTGAGCAGTAACAGGGACCACTGTCCCTGGCAGTTTTCCTGCAGTCACCCTGTTTGGAGGCTAAATCAGCTAAAGCTGCTTATTGGCATAATTATGTATTATTCTGTAGCAGCTGGCATCAGTGTCCAGGAATATTCCCATCATCTTATCTGGATTGTATCTGTAAAAGTAAATTAATCAGAGACTTTCATGTAGTCCCTCTTCTTTAATTAAACAGAGTTATTAGAATGATTCAATGTTTAATCCTGTTCAATTTGTTCCTATTGCAGGCTCTCCTTCTTCTGGGGAATTGGCATGAACTTCTACATGGAAATAGCTAAGATGAGAGCTGGGAGGAGGCTTTGGGCTCACTTGATAGAGAAAATGTTTAAGCCCAAGGATCCCAAATCTCTTCTCCTGAGAGCACATTGTCAGACTTCAGGCTGGTCCCTCACTGAGCAGGTTAGAAATTGGATCCTCATCAACCCCCTCATTTAAATATGTTCTCATGGTATATATCTTAAAGGTGGCTGCTGGTTTTGCTCATAAAGATGCAGCTTTTTGAAGGAGACAACTTGCCTTGCTCTCAGTCTGACAAGTGCACACACTAGCATTGTATGCATCTTCTTGTTTATGTAACACAGGTCTTGTTGAGTGCCAGCAGCATTGCTTCCCAAAATGCTGGCTTACCAAACACCTCAGGGTTCTGGACTGCCCTGCAGTGCCCAGGTAAGAGGGCTGAAACTCAAGACTTGAAACTGCATTCACAAAAGGCTTCCAGTGCAGTGATAGGCACAGTGTCAGTGCACAGTTTCTCCTGGAAGTTAACCTTTCAAAATGCAGCTCAGTGAGGAAATAGAGGCACCTTTATTTTTTCAGGATCATTGGCTTGAGAATTCATTTGGGCAACCAAGGAAATCATTTGTGCCCTTGCAATGGTTACAGCTCATCTGGCTCTTCTGAAACGGGGTGCACTCTCTGCTCTTCCTGGACTGCATAATAGTAGCCCTTGTGAGGGCAGAGCTGTCTTCCAGCTCTTATTCCAAGGCCTACTTCTCAATCAGAGTCATGCACTATGAGCTATTTTTAGATTGTGACTGCAACCATTGTTATTTGACTTTCAAGCCTTGTTTAGGTTTGGTTTTTTTTCAGACTATAATGTTTGCTTACATTACAAATCAGTTTTTACAGTCTTGTTTGTCCAAATCACATTGTTCTCTAATTCTTTTAACTGGAATACCAGAGATAGATCCCAGTGTAGATAGAATTACTGTGTCTTTGTAAAACAGTGATATTAATTCCATTTCTTTATGGAATTATGTAATTCACAGGTGTCATGATTCCTTTTGCCTTCTCAAGGTCCTGTTACATTGGTAGGTCTTCATTAATTTGATACATTTCATCCCAGAAATGATCTACTCCTATATCTGACTCTATTCCTATACCTTCTACTACAGGTTTCTGTTTTGTTTTGATTAACATCCCAGTTCTCTCTTAGATAACTGTCAGTTTTCTAGCATCAGCAAACTTCAACTGTAATTCCTACCTTAATGTAATGTAATGAATGAAAATCCTAAGCCCATTTAGGTCAAAACCAGATTTTGATTAGTAACCTTTCTGTCAGAGGTGCTGTTCACTGCTCCAAGGATTCTGAAATCTGGGGATAGAGGTGATCAGGAGTAGCTGGAGTTCTGAAACACCACTAAGTACAAGTTAGGCTTTGTTTTGTTATCATGACCAGTTTCCCACACACTGATAATTTTGACTTTCTTTGTGGATTAATCTGTGTGTCTGAGATATATTGATAAGTGATACATCAGTTTGATTGGATGCTAATTATTGACCGTGTTCATTTTCACTTTTATTATGATTACAGTGTTTCAGTGAGGAATCTTGCATTCATTTCATTACCTGTGACTAATGTACCTCAGCCTTGTGACAGAACCCTTGAGATTCAGGGCTCTCCTTTCCCTTCCAGGATCCCTTTAACAACGTGATTCGCACTACGATCGAGGCGATGGCTGCGGTGTTTGGAGGAACACAGTCCTTGCACACCAATTCCTATGATGAAGCCTTGGGTTTGCCCACAGTGAAGAGTGCTCGCATTGCTCGGAACACACAGATCATCATTCAAGAGGAATCAGGGATTCCTAAAGTGGCAGATCCCTGGGGAGGATCTTACCTCATGGAGTGCCTCACCAACGACGTCTACGAAGCTGCTTTAAAGGTCCGTAATCTTGTTGTGTTTTGGTGGAACACTGTAGGTATAGGAGTTTTGTGCTTGAAGGGGCTATTTGAGAAGTTGGTAACTGCTAAAGAGGAAATTATTTTACACTTACATGCTTCACATATTTCCCTTCTTTCACCCTGTGATTCTTTTCCTTGGTGTTTCACTGGGACAGCCTCTTCTTTACTACATTTGAAGCCCCACTGCTGATTCTCACAGGAAGGGGGTGGTTAAGACCACATTTAACTTTTCCACACAATCCTTTTCTCTTCCATTGCCATCCTCATCCACCATTCTCTCTCTATTCCATCTATGGCTAGATGTCTCTCTTAGGTGCTAGGTGCTGAATCTGTCACCAAATCACAGAATACTAGGGATTGGAAGGGACTTGTGGGGATCATATGATGTAACCTGGCTGCTAAAGCAGGTTCACCTAGAGCAGGTTGCCCAGAGTCATGTCCAGGCAAGTGTTGGATTTTTTTATTTTTTTTTTTTAGTGATTTCTTTATAAGTGAACTTTAATAAAATTCAGTGTATATTTAGAGAAAGAGAGACTTCAGCCTTCTCATAGACTACATTCAAAAGGGAAATATCCTAGTGTGGAACAAATAACTAAATCCCTTGCACACTGAAGACTCCCAGTTTGCTAGAATCTCTGTTTTATTTGTAAGAAAAAAAAAGTTTAACAGAGGAAAGAGTCATAGTGTGGGTTGGAAGGGACCTTCAGAGGTTATCCAGTCCAAACCCCTGGTCATTTCCCTTGGTGAAACCATTCTGTCTGTCTCAAATCACCTCCCTGTCCTCCCTGTGCCTTAGCAGAGCTTCTTTTACAACTTCTCTAGGCAACCTGTTCCAGTGCCTCTCCACTCTTACAGTAAAAAAATGTTTTCTGTATATCTAAGTTAAATATACCCTCTTTGAGTTTAAAGACATTGCCCTGTATCTTATCACCACAGATAAGATACACAGAGGATCAGAGAACTGACCCTGGATTTTTTCAATTTATTTGTGTAGCTGGTTGGCAGGCAGAAGTCAAGTCTAGAGACAAGGTCTTAAATGTTAAGCCTTTTTATGCATGAGTGTTACTGGTTGTAAAATATGCTGTACACTGCTACTGAATTGATGGAGATTTGATGGTAAAAATGCTCTTTTGTTTGAAGTGTCTCTTAATTTATACTCAAACCTGTAGTCAGAAGCACAGAGATAGGAAATGCTGAAGAGCACAGGACTGTACATATAAATATGATCAAAATTTGGGTGGTAGTACAAGTGCAAAGCTTGTTTTGTGAGCCTTGCTCCTGCTCATGTTCTCTATCTTCATTTCTCAGCTTGTTGAGGAGATAGAAGAAATGGGTGGAATGGCCAAAGCTGTTGCTGAGGGGATTCCCAAACTTCGTATTGAGGAGTGTGCAGCCCGAAGACAAGCCAGGATCGACTCTGGTAAGGAGCAGGGAGCTGAAAGAAGGGAAAACTCCCAGTAGAACACCTTTGTATAAAGGTTTTTTCACACACATTTTCATTGGGTTTTACTTCTTATTTTATGAGTAGCAGATTGTAAGTAATGGAATGGTAATAATTATATGTCAGTGACAACTTCTAGAAAGAAATAGAAATGTATGTATGAAATACAGGACCAGAATGGAAACGGTCTTGCTTGACATATTTAGAGTAGACAAATCACTAGAGAGGGTATTTTAAAGGAGTACTTTTGGCCTTCAGTAGTAAATTGTTTATTTTCTCATAGTATCTTTAAATTTCAATTCCTGAATTTAAAAGCCTGGCACCAGTAGATGGCGATAGGAAATGTATTTGGGCAAATTCCAGGGTTTGCTTGGGAGCTGCCCATTTTGTCCTGAAGACCAGAAAAAAAATGCAGTCAAATCAGCTTAGAGGATGATGCAGCACTCTGTTTGTGATATATATATGTATATGTAGACCTTATAGCTCTATTCTGCTTTTTGTAGTCTATATTCCAGTAGCAGTCCAGTAACAGAAACTAGAGAAAACTTAAACATGAAAGAAGTTATATGACCTGTTTTGTTTGGAGAATAAATTTGAAGCAGGTCCTTAATTAAGACCAGTAAAGAATAGTCAATAAAGTTTTGTGCTTTCTTTCCTAAGGTAAATTGCTTGATGTTACTTTGAAGAGTTTACTAGTGTTATCAGGCACTGCAAATAAAAATGGTTGTAAAGTCCATTCTGGCTGAAAGCTAAATTAGAGTTTTCCAACATAATACATTATATTATATTATATTAAGTTATTAATAACAAATTAATTTAATTTGCATGGAGTAGTTTTAGGTAGGAAATTCACTTTCTTATTTATCTGGTAAATCAGAAAAGTAAATGCAGAGCAGTGCAGGAGACCAGCACTTCTGCTTAATTCTGTAAGATTCAGTTATGTAACCTTAAAATGAGAAAAATAGTTATTGTGTCTTAGTGAGTCATTGCTACATCAGTTTGTGAGATAAATATTGTTCTATTTCAAATCTTTTCTTCTGGGTCAGTACTCAAAGAGTTGAATTTTCATACATCTAATCATATAATAAAATATAGAAAATACAGACTTAAGACCTTCCTCTAAGAACAAATTTGAAATGTTTATACTTAGAAAGCAAAATGCTGCACTGTATTCCTCAAAAAAAAAATTCTTTTCCTATTAATCTCATGTCTTTTCACTGTAGTTTGCAAATGTATTCTGAGTTTCTGGTATTTCCACTGGAAATAGGGTCTGAAGTGATTGTTGGAGTCAACAAGCACCAGCTAGAGAAAGAGGAGACAGTTGAAGTCCTGGCCATTGATAACTCTTCAGTCCGTAACAAGCAGATTGAGAAGATCAATAAGGTGGGAACTGCCTTCTTAAAAATGAAAATCCTTGTAATTGCAGATAGAACTTGAGCAATACTGAGGAAAAGTGGTCTTCCAGAAACTTGACAATCAAATTTCTGAGAATTTCCTCTAGTCTTTAGCAGATAAGATGAATTTCTAATAATCTAACTACTTAAATCACTCAGACTGTTCAGTGCATCTTGTCATTTGCTATTATGGGACAGGGTTATGGAACTAATAATTGACATCCAATTATGTAATTAGGAGAAAAGTAGAAAAAAATGAGTGTAGAGTCATTTAATGCACTTGTAAGGTTTGAGACACTTTTTTACTTGTATTTTTTTTAAAATAAATAGCTTATATTGACAGTTGACAATTCCATGCATACAGAATTAATATTTGAAATCAAAGTCTTACACACTCAATTTTCCAGCACAGCTCGTAGTCTGTTTTAACTTAATATTTTTCTTCTTCACTTTAGGTGAAAGCTTGTAGGGATGAAGCAGCAGCCCAGCAATGCCTTGCTGCTCTAACACAGTGTGCTGCAACTGGGGAAGGCAACTTGCTTGCACTTGCAGTGGAAGCAGCACGTTCAAGGTATGGGATTGGGGGAGAATATCCAACCACTGCCTAAGAATCAGTGGTTCATTTTCACCTTTCAGCTGTTCCTGCTGTCAGTGAGGTTGGTGTCTTGAGATGGTTGGGGTTTTTCTTCCAAGGTGCAAGTAGAAGATGGCTGCAGTTTGATGTTGCAAGATAGACTATTCCATTTTCCAGTCTCTTAAGGCTGTGCTTTAATTTCTCACAAAGAGTATAGGTACAAAGAATCTCATATGGAATTAAGTTGTTCATACACATTGTGTTGTTTACAACTCAGACTCCTACCAGTTTCAGGACATAACTAGGTTTCTCTTGTCACCCTGCTGTTTCATGGGTCAGGGAGCTTAAGAAGTGCCTGAGATGTGAAAATGGATATTCACAATCTTATCATGGTCTGTTGCTTCATCCTTCCTTGCACCACAGATTGGTGTGAAAACATTTTTTTGATTGAAAGAGAAATAAGTTTACTTAGCAGGCAAAAATGCTCTTGTGGAGCAGGGAGTTATACTTTAGAGTCCAGTGGAACATTTACTTTTTGCACCTGAGGTACTTATTTTAAAACTGTTTTCATTTTTGCTTCAAAGCAAGCATCAGTCTCTAGAATAGATCCCACCTCTGTTCCTTAATTAACTAAATGCCTCAGAAATGAGCAAAGTAAATTAACTCCTTCTTAGGGCACTGTCCTGTTTTTACTGTGGTGTCTCAAATTTCTTTGTTCCCTTTTCTTTAACACATTTGGAACACATTTTGTCCCACAGAGAGCTCATCACAGCTCTGCCAGCAGCATGTCTACACCTGGCTTTGAATTGTAAAGGCTATAGGAGTATAGTGTTAGATTTAGATGAACTCTGTGAACATTTATGGGGAGCACTAAAAAAATGTATTTAATTTTCTGTGCAGCACACCAAAAAAACTTAATCCCAGACACCAGATTATAACAGAACTGGTAGTCCAAGCCATTTATTTTTCACTTGCTATGTGAAACTTTCATTCACACTTTTACATGGTAGGAAGAGAAAAGCCTACCACAAATATATCCACACATGCAGCACTTTAATGAGTACTGAAATTATGCTCAGATGCTGCTTCTGCAGCAGAGAAGGAGGAGGAAGATTTATCTAAGTGTACAGTCTTCCCTGCAAGAGAAGGAATGTGTTGTGCCTCTGTAAACCTTCCCCAGCCTGCCAGTGTTTACACAGGAGTGAGCTGTCACTGTTTATGCAGGGGATGTATCTCTGTCAGGCTGCAATCTGTGATGTCTAGCACTCTGAGAGGGAGTCTTTCTAGATACTGTTTTAAATTCTGCTGCAAACTTGCCTTTTAACCTTGAGGAAGGCACTTAATGTAGCACTTAAGCAGTTTACTTTTTAATTTTTTGTTAGTAATATTACAGAGCAATTAGATTATTATCTAAGGAAGGAAAACAGAAAAAAAGCAGGAAACTTTTAAAAATATAATCCCAGAAAGCCAGGGAAGGGTAGATGACAAAAAGTGGCCAATACTCTGTCAGTAATACGAGTTAAAAATGTGTGCTCTAGCATCATACTGTCTCCTAGCCAAAGCAGGCCAACTGTGAAGAGTAATACCCAGAGGTAAGAAGCCAGCTTCAGACCTTTATATAGGTCTTGGCTATATGTTCAAGGTGGGATTTCTGCCATTTTACATTGGCATAGTTATAGTTCCTAGCTATGGTTAAGTTTGCAGAGTATAAAAATACATGAGCTAGCAAAAGAGAGTAAATTAGCTGGAGGATGACAGGGAGTAAAATAGTATTCTGAAATTAATGAAGGAATAGAGAATGGCCATGAAACTGCACACAGCAGGAGAAAAACTGAGTGCAGCTCCTATGGCTATCCCATTCTAAAACTGTCACACCTAACCAAACATCTTTTGAGCCTTTTATATAAAAACCTTAGAAGATGCTTAACCTCATTTTGCCTCAGACTAGTTTATAATTAAATGTAATATGACTGGAGACAATGTGAATTCCAGGGGTTGGAAATGTGCTTAGCAGCAGCTGAATGGCTGGGGTTTGGTCTCTGTATTTTTCATCATACTTTTAAGAGTCATAATTCTCTTTCCCTTGACGAAGTTTACAGCAAGTTGTAGTAATTTCTTAATATACACAAATTCCATAGTCTTGTCCTATTCAAGTATAAATGAAAATATTTTCATTAAAATATGATGAAAGGTTTCATCAAGAGCTCAGCAGCATACCTGCAAAAATCATTGCACAATACTGAATCCCAGGTACTTTCATACCAACTTGCTGTGATGGACCTACTAGCTGAACTGAATCTTCTCTGCAGACCATTTTTCCCTCCTAAGCAGTAGATTAGCTCATGGGCTCAACCATAATTAGAACACAGCATTGGGGATTTTTGGTACAGTCTGCATTATAGATTTTACACAGAAAAGTGGAATCCATTTAAGCATGATGTTTTTAAATGCTTTGTGACAGAGGCTGTTATTTCTGATGTTTGTACAAGCAGACTGCACAGCCTCCTTGCTTCTAGCACTTGTGCTACAGCAGTGAAGTATGGATTCTTTCAGACCTGCACAATGTCTCCAGTAGCAAACAAAGCTTGTAACTTGCATGTAAATGGATTTCCCAGGTTCTTCTGCATCTCAGAGGATTAAGGAGCTATGTCAGGGGTAATAAGAAATACTAAAATCTAAACATCAAGGGAAAGGCAAACAAAATCCAGTTTAAAAGTTAGGCTTCAGATTTTTCTGTGTGTTCTTTTTTTTGCTCTTGATTTATGTTTTGAATTTTACTATGAGTCCTGATGCAAAATCTTGCAGTCTGAGCCCCCCAGAAAATTTCCAATTAAGAAAATTTATTTTCATTTCCTGAAATATTTTGCCATGCAGTGGTCCCCATTACCTTGTCACTTTAAAACCACTTCTCACCTCAATAAAACTGTTCTTTCCCTAAAAACACTCTAGCATGTTCCATTTCTGGCTGACACTGGGGTGCATCAGATCATCAGAGTTGTTGCACCAGCGGGGAAAGGGGTGTCAATGAATTTCTCCTGCAGCAGGGCAAAGAGTTGGGCCACTGCCAGTGATTTCTGTTTTCACATAAGCCTCCTGATAACCTTAATATTTTGTTTCTGGATCTTAGGTGCACCGTTGGAGAAATAACAGATGCAATGAAGAAGGTGTTTGGGGAGCATAAAGCCAGTGACCGAATGGTGAGTGGAGCTTATCGCCAGGAGTTTGGAGAGAGTGATGAAATTCTCCATGCCATCAACAGGTGAGAATGGCTTCCCAGAAAGCCAAATACAGCCTGACATTGTTAAGCCATCAAGTAATTCCATGAGATTCCATTCATGAGATCCATGGGCTACTTGCTGAGCCCAAAAAACCATTCCCCGAACCTGAGGAAAATCCCAGAATGACCTGCATAGGCACTGTAATGCCTCTAAGCAAGGAAGCAGAATGAGAAGAAGTAAGTGCAATAGGAGGATGATGCAAACTTTATTGAACTTGCATTTGCTAATAAACAAAATCCACTTAGGTGATGTTATGATCTGAGGAATCTGTTCAAATAGACTATGCAGCTACAGGATTAAGAAGCTGAGAAGTATTGCCTGAAATCCCCATACATTGGATTGCTTCTTTTGAAGACTCTGTAATATTAATTTCTAAAAGATTTCCAGCAATTCCTATTTACAAAACCTGGTTTTGATCTGCCTATAAGCTGTGCCTGTAACTTCACCCTTACTGTTCCTAAAATCTGTCTGGATATTCACATACAACTTCCAGTCTGTGAGTGTTACTTAGTCATACCACCAGGGAGAAAACGTCAGAAGATGGTAGTATGTGTGAAAACAGTTACCTCGTTGTGCTTTTTTTCAGCTTGTGCCTTTGCTGCTGTCCTCTTGGGTAAGGAGACTGAATTGCTGTAGTGAGTGGTGATGTTATATGGATCAATGCTTGTCAGTCCCTGCTGTCTTGGGGCTTGCATATTAAAAGAGTACAGGATCTCTTAACAGGGAATTACTTGATGGCTTAACAATGGTGATATTCAGTTTGACAAGAAGGTAGTTGCTCTGGGGGATGTCACCATTGGTTTTTAAGTGTAAATATTTCTAATTATGTATTTATACTAAACTGAACCAATTCATTGAGAATCAAGACATAGCTCCTGTTTTTACATACCTGCCTTTATGTCCAAGGTCGTAAGTACCAGTTAATAAATACGGTGATGAAACTGTGTCACCATGTTTACTAACTGGTACTTATGACCTTGGACATAAAGGTGTCCTTGTGTAGTATGTATCACCTTTGCATCAGCCATGAAAAGTGTGATTTCACACTCACTCCACACTGAAACCAAGACCTGAGTAGCAGTGACTCAGTTGGTCTGAGCCTGGCAGGCTTGGAGCAGCCAGAGCTGTTCTCATTGTCAGGGAACCTGCAGGTGGGGAAGTAAGAAAACAAGAATATGGAAACAGAAAACAGAACAGAGAAAATTATTTGAACATAAGACAAATCAATTCTGATACCTAATTCATCAATACTCTCAGCAGACCTTAGGAGCAGACAGGTCCAGCTCCTACATATTCACAAGCAGAAGCTCTTGTCAGTCTGCTTCTTTAGGCTTTCTTGATAGAATTCCTTCTCAGGCTGTCCAGGTTCTTATTTTTTCCCACTTACATGATGTATATTCCAGTCCTGGCATCATCTCCTGAGGCTGTTCAAATTTGTGCTGATAAATGCTTTATTGAGTCATTCTTTTCCCTAAACTAAGGCACTGGATTCATACAGTGATCATCTCAGCCACCACATGGATTCAAAGTGCACCAGATCCATATGACTCTGTCATTAACAGAATGCTCAGAGTGCTGGGTTAATGGCTGGACTCTAATGATCTTAAATAGCTTTTCCAAACAAAATGACTTGATTCTATGATTAATATCATGTTTAAACAAACAAGCAAAAACAAAACAAAATCAGAAGTTTCTTACTGTCCCACTGAAAGACAGGTAGGTAGTGGTGGTATGTGGATAATGAGAAGATGAAAGATTAATCTCTGAAGCTAGGGTGATGCAGTTGCTTGAATACAACAGAAATAAGAACTGCCACTAACCAGTAAAAGGGTGA
>JANHGL010001304.1:16982-52706 GCA_024611195.1 Ceyx melanurus
TAATCTCTGAAGCTAGGGTGATGCAGTTGCTTGAATACAACAGAAATAAGAACTGCCACTAACCAGTAAAAGGGTGACACTAGAATGAGTGCACAGAATGGGAGATATGCTAATCCTTTTCTGCACAGACTTGTGCCCATTGAATGATGATTCACAGCATAACATCTGGGACCCATCTCTATAGCCTGTGTGCCATCAAGTGCTTTTGAAATACTTGGTCATAGTTTAGTTCTTAAAAATCTAAAGCTGGTGGGTTAGTTAGTTGTAATTCCACTCATCAGAGTCTCAGAGAATTCAGGGGTTTGTCCCTTAGAAAGCAGAGAAATAGTGGAGTGGTTTTCTTTGAAAAAAGAACATTTATTTTTGAGGTTAGTAAATATAATCAATCCATTAGAAATCTGTTCATGTGCTGTGAATATTAACATAGCATGCAGACTACATAGACAAACCATGACTTAGAAGATCTTTTTATTGGATGCACAGAAATTATGCTGCAGTTGCAGCCAGTGATTTTATCATTTGTGGAACTATTTCTGATGATTCTCAGTGGCTGACAATGGTACAATTTGTGTTTTCAACCAGAGTGAACAAGTTCATGGACCGTGAGGGACGCAGGCCTCGTATACTTGTTGCAAAGATGGGTCAAGATGGGCATGACAGAGGAGCTAAAGTCATTGCTACAGGATTTGCAGACATTGGCTTTGATGTGGACATAGGTCCCCTCTTCCAGGTATGACTGATTGAACACGATGTATTTCATATGATCTAATTTTCCCTCCAATGCTTGTCCAGCAGCCAGGCTGGGATATTATTTCTTGTCAATAATCCTCTTTCCTTACAGACACCTCGAGAAGTGGCCCAGCAGGCAGTTGATGCAGATGTGCACTGTGTGGGTGTGAGCACTCTTGCAGCAGGTCATAAAACTCTTGTGCCTGAACTCATCAAAGAGCTCAACGCCCTTGACCGGCCAGACATCCTTGTCATATGTGGAGGTGTCATCCCACCTCAGGTATGGCTCAACATCCATTCCATCACAACCAGGAGACTGCCTCAGTTCTGTCTGTGCTGGTTGTGGCTGTATTCTGTTACTGTCACAGGTGATACACAGTGCTGAGGGCTGCTGTGTGCAATCACCAGGGTCAGCACGGATCTACAGGATGGTCACAGAGACCTGTCAGGTCTCAACGATCTGGGTTTTCTGTGTGATGTGTCCTGGTTTAAGTGCAGTGTTTCTTGGATGGAATGTTCAGTTGTGTTGTAAAAAGACTAGCCTCAGGGAGATGTTCTTGATGCTCTGGCATTTCTGATTACCATACCTTGTGTATAACTGATAAAGGCTAGCTCCTCTCTTAAGAGACTTTATGACTTCAAATGAGGCACAGCCAGTGACTGAGGCACGTGGCAGGTCCCAACACCTATAAGCTACACATCTCCTGTTTGATCTCTTCTCCTGTTTCCCATTGTCAGGCTTCAGTGTTGCCTCTCATTCCCCCTGCTTGACTATTTCTCCTAAACTGTTGGAGTTTGGTGAATTCTCTTGCAGCTAGAGCTGTGCTTTTGTCTTTAATTTTTCCTTAACTCATTCGCAGTGTCTCTGGCTCTATCAAATTTAGAGTTATTTTCTGTCTAGGGAGATTCAAGCTGATCTTTCTAGTAATTCTCCTGTTACTCCTTTTTCTCAGACTTCTTCCTTTCCTAGCCAAGCAGGTAAGTGTGCAGGAATTACAGGCTGTGAAATTGAAAAGGAAAACTAGTATTTTCCTAAGAGACAAATTGTGTTCTGTCCAGTCTTTTAATGGGATGCTACTTGCCTGTGGTTGAAAAAGGTATAATCTATCCTATAAGAGACAACAGGTAATTGCTTCCCAGGTCTTTCTGAAATCTCAGGACAATCATAATATTAAAGTAACTTATATTGCAAGAGACAGCTGGAAGTTATCTGGTCCAAGCCCTTCTTCAAAGCAGTATTTTCAAACCTAGACCTTAGATCAAATTAAATTAGGTTATTCAGGGCCACATGCAGTTGACTTTTGAATATTTTCCAAGGATCTGACATTACACTTACTCTGAATAAAACCTTTCCTGTGAATGTTTCTTAATTTTTAACTCCCTAGCGACCGTATTTTTCCTATTTCCCTTGATGCTGCCTCTCTTTGAGACTTGTTGCATCTTTTTTTTCTCAGGCCCAGAACAGAGCACACACCAATCATAAATCAATTCCCAATTTTCTGTTGCATTATTAACTATATATCTAATCTACCTCTATTAACTCTAGATCTTAAATCTCTCTCTAAACAGGATTATGAATTCTTGTACGAAGCCGGCGTCACCAACGTGTTCGGTCCAGGGACTCGCATTCCAAAAGCAGCTGTCCAAGTCTTGGATGATATTGAGAAGTGCCTGGAGAAGAGGCAACAATCTCTGTAATGCTGAAACCTCACCCAACACAACCAGCCTTATACCAACCATTTATGGGATGTCATCATCAGCAAGGGACAGCCAGCCACACAACAGCAGTACCACTGCCCCGTGGCCTGGTGTTTTGTGCTTTCTGAGAAAGTTTTACATTCTCTGCTTGCTCTATTTGAGGATTATTTATATAGATATATATATAGAGATGCCCACAAGAAAATATTCTCTCAAAAACTATGACTTTAGGGAATGAAGGGAATTCAGTAGGGTTTGGGTTTTTTCCCCAGATATAATGATAAATAAAATATCTGTTACAGGTCTTCAGTTGATCTCTTTTGCACACAGAAAACTTTTATAGCAGCATTTTTTTAGCAGGAGTTTTTTAGATCTGGATATCTAGAAGTTTTCAGGCAAAATCATTAAAGTTCAGCAGAGAAGTGATTGAATCCAGCAGCACCTTGGTATTAACATTAATATAATTTAACTCTTTAGAAATGTGTAAGTAGTTTTTTTCAAAGTTCATGGTTTGTTTAATAAGATACAAATCTTATTTTAACCTGTGTAGGAGCAGCTGTGCTTGTCTGCTCTGTCTGCACTGCTGCGCTTCCCTGATACATCACTGTTTCTCAAATGAAGTTCATTCCAGTGCTCCTCCTTTACTTAGTTCTTAATTTTTGTCCAGTATTGTTCTTGTTACCATTATCCATTTAGCAGTTGGACTTTATTTAGGTAAATTTATCCTAAATTCTTACCACTTTTGTCTCCCCTCCAGAAGGAATTTGATTTATACATGTATGAAGTCCTTTGTGGAATTCATACAAAGCAAATGGAGTGTGAGACTCTTTTGAGCAGCAGTCTCTGGCACTGTGGCCCTATCCCACTTCATTTTACCTTGTTGCATGTTGCATCTCATCATAAAAAGAGGCTACAGCCTCCCTGGGATAATGCTTGTGCCTGTGTCAGGGTGGAAGAGGCTGTAGCACCCTTTCTGGGAAGTTCAGCACCATCAAACTTTATTCAGAATGAGATTTTCTGCAGTTGGCTAGAAATTGCAGATCTAATGAATAGCATTGGATCCTCACTTTGAAGGTGGCAGTTGATATTTGCTTAGAATAAGTTCATTCAATGGGTTATGTGCCCATAGTTTCAAGTTGCTCAAAGACAATGTTAACCAACTTGCTGTTTTCTTCTCTCTCTTTCTATTTAAGACTTGAAGTATTGATCCAAAACCAAACCTTTGCCTTGAAAACTAATTGGGTATTTATCCTTAACCATTTATAAATGTGTAATTCTCTCCTAGAAAGATCGGTGCAGTTCAAACCAGGATATAGAGAAAGTGACAATAATCAAAATATTCCTTTGTCTTTTAATAAGTGTGTGTGAGCTGGCACAGGCAGGGCACAGGAACAACCACTAGACCATGGATAAAATGCAAAGAGTAAGTCTATTTTCATTGTCTTGCCAACCAGGAGATCCCAGGCAGCACCTGGGCAGAGCTGAGGTGCAGGTACTGAAGAGCTTGGTCCATGCTGGAGGATCACTGAACCTGCTGGTTTCTCCTGTTCATCAGGGATTTGCAGAGGTGCCATTTACTGCTGTGCCCCCAGCAGGACAGGACTCACAAGAATGGTCAGTAGAGTGCCTCTAACTCTATCACAGGCCCCTGTTAGCTAAACACAGATGTTCTACTTATCCAACACACACAGCCAAACAACAATTAGTGTGATATATATGTTTTTGACACCCCAGCTGCAAATCACTTGAGCATGTTTACAGTGCTCCTCACCAACCTTCCTTTTTTTCCCCACACAAGCCTTGCTGGCCAACTAGAAAAATACACTGTCAAAAGTGTCAGTGACCTCTCAGCTTTGCAATGACAATCATTTCATTCATTTCACTCTCTGCTTTGATAATGTGTCATCTACATGTGTTTGCCTTACAGGTGGGGCTACAAGGGTGATTAAGGGGCTGGAACAGCTGCCTTATGAGGAGAGGCTCAGAGACCTTGGGCTTTTTAGACTGGAGAGAAGGTATCTAATTAGTGAGAGGGTATCTAATTAATATTTATAAATACATAAGTGCTGGGCATCAAGAAGGCAGGAGGGACAACCTCTTTTCACCAATGTATTGTGATAGGACAGTGGATTCAAGCTGGAGCACAAGAAGTTCCACCTCAACATGAGGAAGAACTTCTTCACTATAAGGGTGACAGAGCCTGGAACAGGCACCCCAGAGAGGTTGTGGAATCTCCTTCTCTGGAGACTTTCCAGACCTATCTGGATGCATTTCTGAGTGATCTGCTCTAGTTTTGTCCTGCTCTGGCAAGGGGGTTGGACTTGATCTTTGTAGGTCCCTTCCAAACCCTAACATGTGAGTCTGTGATTCCTCTTTTTGTTTTAACTCTCATGATCATTAATATCTGCATCTTGTTCCCTTGAATTCAATAAATAAATACCCAACAACTTCAATTGGAATCTCTCTCTCATTGCCAGTGGCAGGAGTTCAGGGGAAGGAAAGCTCCAGAAAGTTTCCTAACCCTTAACCTGGTGATTTGTTTGTGCCTTGGTGTGTGTTGCAGCTCAGGTCTCATTTTGTTTGTTCTTTCATAATCCCCACTCCACAGTAACAGAAATTCTCATAGCCACAGAAGTATTTAAGCATATATTTTAATCCTCTTCTTGGCTTTAGCTGTAGTTTATAAAATGAAACTAATTATTAGGGTTTGGGGGTTTTCCAAGAACTCAAAAGTCCATTCACTGTTGTTTTAGATCATCGTTTGCAATCGGTGCCAAATCTGCCTGTGGTTTAACTCTTCTTGTCTTCACCAAACCTAATGCAAAGATAGATGCAGTCAGCTGAGCAAGCAGGGGAAGCAACAACTGCTGCAGCTCTGAAGCTGGGTTTTGTGCAACATTTCACACCCTAAAGAGATGTGTTCACATCCTTCAAAATCACAAACAGTAAGTCAGAGAGATTTAAACTGCAGGAGCTCACCACTTCCACCTCTGACTCTCTTCTGCTACAGCAGGCTAGCAGGATGATGTTGCTGTTCTACATGTGCTTTAAAATGAATCAGCAAACTCTTCTCCATCACAGTTGTGTCAGTGACCCAGCCAGTGGGGAGCTCTGTATCTCAGGAGCTCCCACTGAACCTCAGACTGCATCTGTAGGATTACTTACTGCAGGGCAGGTCATCCTGGGGATGTCTTTTGTCATTCTGTAGAGAGATCCTCCAGAAAACAAACCCTCCCAACAGTTTTCATGGCACAAGAGCTTAGACCTCAGTGACCAACAGCCTAAGTAAACAGTTTCTTTTTCTTAGAGATTCTTTCACTTCTGATCCTGCTGCTTTTTGTGATGAGCAGAAGGAATGCTTAGCTGACTGCCACATTCCCACCCAACTGCTTCAGACTAAGGCTGCTCCACTCCCTCTTGAATTTGTGTTTTGAGGAGCTGGAACTCTGACACAGCAAGGAACTGTAGAGCTCTGCAAGACATTTTGGTAGCAGCCACTTCATAAACTTCTCCTGGCAGTGATTATTTCTTGTTACCCATATGGTTTTCTTTCTGTATTGCTAAAAAGCTGCAGTCTCATATGTATGTATTTGGTAACACTTCGTGTTCAACCTACTGTTTTTTTCTGATGGCTGTTTACTGAGAGAGCCAAGAGTCTGCAGATAGATTGCATGAAAAAGTCAAAAGTCTAAGAAAAAAAAAAACCCTCAGAAGTAATAAACCCTCTTTTAATTATAGCTGTTTCCCTGAAAATAAGTTTAGTTTACATGGTTTTCTGTCTTGTACATAAAATTTATTTCCTCTAAAGTAGAAATTCTTGAAAAAAATAGAGGGTTTGGTTGGGGTTGCTTGTTTTTTTGGTGTTTAGCTTAAAGACAGTATTTGAGAGTTGCTTAAAAATATAAACTTAAACTTCTGTATTTGACATAAGATACGCAGTGACAACCCCACGTGCTGCACTCCCACCACTTTGGACCCAGGGATGAGCCCAGGTGTCGGGCTAGGTGGTAAAACCAGGGCCGGATTTCAGCGGGTGGCAGCTCCCTGGCTCTCCGGCCTTGCAGCCGAAGAGAGACGAACGTTGTCCCTCCCGCTCCACATCATGGACACGGGATTCTCGGCAGAGTGGTCACTGCTGAAGAAATTAACTCGCCAGCCCCAGCAACACTGCAAGTGTTTAATTTCACGCCGGAAAGTTTTGCTGAAGATGTAGTAGATGAAAGGGTTATAGGCCGTGGAAGATTTGGCGAAGAGGCAGGGCAGCAGCGTAACGATGGGCTGGAGGGAATCGCTGGAGTTGAATATGGACCAGAAGCTGGCTGCTGCATATGGGGTCCACGAGCTCAGGAACCCGACCGAGATCAGCACAGCCATCTGAAAGGGAAACAGGGCTTCAGTTCTCAGCTTGAGCTGACAGTGTCGCATACTGTCATAGAATCATAGAATGTTAGGGGTTGGAAGGGACCTCGAAAGATCATCTAGTCCAGCCCCCCTGCCAGAGCAGGATCACCTAGACTAAGTCACCCAGGAACAGATCCAGGTGGGTCTTAAATATCTCCAGAGAAGAAGGCTCCACAACCTCCCTGGGCACCCTGTTCCAGGCTCTGTCACCCTCATTGTGAAAAAGTTTTTCCTTATGTTTACCCTAAACCTCTTGTGCTCCAACTTACTTCTGTTGCCTCTTGTCACTGGATGACATTGAGAAGAGTCTGGCTCTATCCTCCCTACGCTCACCCTTAACAAATTTATACATATTTGTTTAATTTGTACCCCTTCAGTCTTCTCCAGGTTAAAGAGCCCCAGCTCTCTCAGCCCCTCCTCATAAGGGAGATGCTCTACTCCCTTAATCATCTTGGTGGCCCTGCACTGTCATATGGTGTGTGGGTGAAACGACACCTGAACCAGTGGAAATGCATGAAATGAGGCTTGCTCTGTTGTGGCAGGAGCACAGGTAACACTGGACAGTGTGTCTATGTTTTCATTGTAACTCTACACTGTGGGTTTCTTATCAAGCAGTTACTTTGATCTCTCTGGTTGCAATATGTTGTGTGAGACACAGCCCAGACAGATGGTATTGCCTAGGAATATACTGGTCTCTACAACACTTGAGTCACTTCTTCTTTCCCACAAGAAATGATCAGCTGAAGTGCCTATTTGAAAAACTGTTCTACTAAAAAATCCTGTTTTCATACAGAAGTTGTGTGTAGCTCTCACTCAGAATAGCCAGTCAATTAAAAATACCCAAGATGTCAGAACAAGACCTCTATCCCAGTTACAACATGAAAGGCCTCAACAGCTCTTCTAGCATGACTGGAAATCCATACATCCATTAAAATCTTGGATGCAACTGCCTAAAGATTTAAGGAGCTGCACTGTACCTTTGATATGTTATCCTGATCAAGCTCCTGAAACAAGGTTTTCAGGACCTGCCTGCTCCTCTGAGGAGCGCAGAGAATGGGTGAGACTGGAACCACCTTTGGTCAATACTGGACAAAAGAAATCAAGGGTTGTGAAGAGCCATGCTTGAGCAGAGCTGGTTCTCTGCAGGCTCCTAATGATGGCAAACTCTTCTCCTCACTGGGATAACTCACCAATGTCAGCTTCTTCTCCAGTTTAGCTGCATGAGGGATCCTGTCAACATTCTGGATCTCTTGGTATGCTTTGTGAACCTTCCAGGCAATTCCCAAGTAACAGGCAACGATGGTCAGTGCAGGCAGGACTGTACACAGGAGGAACATGCTCAGGATGAACGAAAAGCCATTGGAGGAGTTGTGGAACTTGCTCCAGGCTATTGTACAAGAGATGCCAAATGGCTCAGGGCCATAGTAGCCCCAGCCTACTAAGGGCAGAATGGCCCAGAGCAAGGAGTAGAGCCAGATGAAACTAATCAAGATGCGAACAGTGTTCTTGGTGATTTTTTTACCTGCAAGAAAGATGAAGGGCAAGCATATATGGATCTCATCACAACCACATGGTTCTGACCATAACTTCTTAAAGACAAAAATACTGGCTACAGATATGCCTGGGCTGCTGCTGCAGTTCCAGTGCCTTTGGTCTTGAGAAACAAAACAGTGTCCATGGACAGGGTGAAACCTGAGTGCAGCTCTCAGTGCTGATCTAAACTTTACTAAGAGAGCTTTACAAGATCAAGTTGACCCAAAATATACCATGCTTCCAGCCCAGGAATGCCAGGAGAATACTCCTTCCTCTCAAACTCCAGTGTGTCTGCTTGCACTCAAAAAAGGAAGACTGTCTGGTTGAGCAAAACATCTGGTCTCTCCACTCTCAGGTAGTTTCACATGGTATTACTGAGAAGTGAGAAACCTCACTGTTTAATAAGGAATTTAATCAGATCATTCTAGGAACATTAGGGTTTGATACTAGACTAAAAGTTAAGTATTAGATCAAAAAGATCAGTTACTGAACTGATCCTCGACACCATATTCCACAAAGTACCTCTCTGAACATAAGAGCCCAAATTTTAACTACAGGGTTACAGTAAGTAATCACTTACTGTTAGATTTGGATGAATTGGTAACGAGGAATCGAATCACAGCCATGGCACACAGGGTCATCATGCTGCAGACACCAAAAAGGAAACCCATCAGAGCATAATACATGCAGGATGCATCTCCTCCCAGCCAGGCGTGGTTCCAGGCGGATGCAATGGCCAGAGGATACATGCTGATTGCCATTCCAATGTCTGCCACTGCCAAGTTGACTGTAAGCAGCTCTGGTGACTTCAGGAGGGAAGAGCGTTTCACAGCTGTAGCCAGGACAGCTGAGTTTCCAAGGATGGTCAGGATGGCTGAAAGAGAAGAATCAGCACAGACAATAATAGCACGTAGTTAACATGTCTGTGAAATCTGTTGACTAAACAAAGAATGTGAAATATGGTCATTAGCCTGGGACTAAAGTCTAGAAGACAGGATAGACTGGGAGAATTGAGAGAATTCAGCACCACGCTGGTATGAATCTACACTTCTATGAAACCTTGTTCTTCAGCACACGGTAAGGAATCTTGTTCTCCTGGCAAGACAGGAGATGGCACCTGGATGGCATTTCTGAGAGCTGGTACACAGCTCAGCATCCTCGCCACAGCATCCACTGCTGGGCTCCAGCCAGCTCTTGGGTTTCAACTCCTGCCTCTCTGCTAGACAGGGATTTCCCTGTCAGGTTGTGCTTCCACTACGGACCTTCTAGAGCAGAGTGCTTCGGATTTCTGTTCACAGCTTTCCATAACTCTGGCCAGCCTGACTGGCTGGTGGAAATTATTTCATATGCATAGCAGACCATGTCTTGTACCTTTGTACCACCACACCATAGTTAATATGTTGTGCTGCTGAAGCAAGCACAACAGTTCTGTGCTTCTATATCACACACCCCCTCTCCATGCACTATATCCCACCCATTGTGCTGTGGCTCATATCTCACATCAATAGCCCACATCCATTCTCTCCACTCTCTTCCAGGACCTTGCACAACACACTATCAAGTAAAACACCTATCCACCTTCATTTTTCCCTGGTAATATCCCCACATGCTTCTCCTTCCTAGTGAATAACTCCATCTGTCCTGCCTGCTTATCCTCTTCTCCCATCTGGTACCATCCACTTTCCAAAGCTTTCTCTCTTTGCAATGTATCCTCTACTGGAGCCCAAACACAAGCCTCCTGGGCTCTGAGCTGCATGTGCTGGCTGGGCAGCTCATGGTCCTCGCTGATCAAAGACCACAATAACTATGTCCTGCAGTTCAGACACCCAAACTATTCTGGTGGTGTCTGACTGCAGTGAGACAGACCATAGAAATTGTTTAGCCAGAGGCACACAACAGACCAGACTGCTTTGCAGAAGGACCTGTTGGACATACATTATTCAGATATGCCATAGGGCTTCAAAGCATTCTTGACAACAGTGTCAAAAGGACACATCGTGAGCAACTCATTTTCTCTCTTCTTTCAAGTGAACATAGTGCTGGAGCTACATTTTGATCAAAGGTTTTCTTAAGAAGGTATCCTCTAAAGTCATAAGTGATATAGGGAAATAGAAGAAGATTGTCATGTTCCCTTGTAGCTGTGAATGTAGAAAGGCTGCATTTGCTCACGGATATCCCATAATAAAGTACCCACAGAGTAATTAGTGAAGGCAGATGCAACAAAATGGAAAACATAGTAATAAATCCAAGAATAGGCACAGATGACAAGAAAAAGCCTTAAATGAAACAGAGGTACAAATCAGAGGCCACACATGCCTCATTCACTCTTTCTAACCACACACATTCACTTGGCACCTCCAGACATGCCTGAAGAGTTCTCTGAGCTCTCAAGAGCTGTACATCTGCACACACAGAGATGACCACAGTGGCTTGGCACGGGGCTGCTTGCTGAGAGCAACCTGTGGCTTGGTGGGAAGAGTGCTCTCCTGCCAAACAGCTGCAGGATGGGACATCCTCAGGCTTCAGGAGGAAAATGAACCCAGTTCACTTTCTTTTGTGGGAGCTCTAACCACTAGGCATGAGGTAGAAAGTATCTCTTAGTCTTACCATCAGGGGTAGACATCCAGGGCCACCCTTTCTTTTACTTTGACTAATGCTATTCCTCTCCATCCTGCTGCCTTGGAGGCTGCTGAATGGGACAAACCTATAAACTGCATTATTCACTTCTGTGTGTGAAAACAGTGGGTATCCTGACTTGCATTAAAACGAAAACCCTTTGTTGCTTTGCAGACAGTGATTATTCTCACCCCAAGTTGTCCTCTCTGCTGTTAGCACAACTGAGGGGACAGCACAGTGCAGAGCAGTGCAGGGGTGAGATGGGGAATGCTAAAGCCCAGCATTGCTGCTCAAAGCCTTGTCGTTAAAGCACATAAAAATATATGCTTATCTTTCTTAAATGCATCTTAACCAGCATCTTCAAATGAGCTGAAGGGAGGAAGGTACTTGCATCTTAGCAAAATTCATCTGGACTGGAAGTCTAAACTGATTCAGCTCCTCTTCACATCTACACTGATAGCAAACAAATCACCTGGGTACATGCAACAAACAGACAAGGAAGAAAACACATAGCTAGAGCCATACTGGAGCAGACTGGTGCATACCCACACTTGTATTTCATTGTAAACCTGCTTCCAGCAGGGCAAAAGGGCCATTATAAATACAGAAGTGCTATTTGGAAACCCTTTGCTCTTTTATACCACTTTATCCTACCAGGACGCATCTGCTCTTCATGCATAATGAACTTTCCCCCCTACAAGGGTCAGATCAAAGTTGCTCTTCCCTGATCAGTCCCATGAAATAGGTGCCTCAGTTCTCAGTTCATAGGGTTGAGATGCCAGGGTAAGCAGTAGGCAACTTATTTTGAATACTAGTGACACCACAGAGGCAAGTCTTCAGCATCAAGACAAAAGATTGCCAACCTGAGCAAGGAGATTAATCCTGGCATCCAACTGACTGGAAGGCAATAAACTGGAACCTGTGTAGAAATAAATTTTCTATAATTTCCCTCGAGCTTCATCTGGAGCTGCTGGTGCTGACCACAGCACAGAGAAGGCAGCCCCGGGGTGTCCATTCCTAGGCTTGAAGTAAACAGGTTGTGAAGGCAGAACTCACCTATGATCAGGAGAAAGACCCCAGCTCCATAATCCACTACCGGGTGGAGTTTGGAAATATATTGCTCCTCCATTGTCCCTTTGTGGAAATGGATAAAAATTTTAAATCAAAGGCAAAGAAGCCGTAGGAGCAAAGGAACCCTTCTTCATGGTTTGCTTGCTGCAGATGAGAGCCGGGCAGTTGGGTGCTCTCGGTGTGAAGGGACCCTTCTGCTTTCTCCTCTATCCCTCCCTCTCGTGTGGCAGGGGAGAAGCCTGGAGCGAGAGAAAGGCTCCCTCCCTGGGGAGACAGTGAAAGCCAGACAGAGCCAGTGCCAGAGTGATCCCGCCTGCCTGGCTGCCAGAGCATCTCCCCACCCACCCCCTCCTCTCACACCGCTCTGATCCTTGGCTTGTCAAGCAACTTCACAATGCAAATCCCCTCAAACTGACATTGCTGTGCAAAAAAACAATTGTCCTTCAGCCATCAGCAGCCTTGGGAGATAAATGCAGGCTGAGGGATCCAGGTAGAGGAAGGACGGTTAGGAATTTTGTTTTCCAGCTTTATGGCTGAGTTTGTGGTATAAGAGGCTGGGGTGGGGGGATCTCTGTGTTGAGGTACTAGAGGAAAGCTCTTAGCTGCAGGGGTTCAGATGGGTTGAAGTCACACCACTGAAGGTAGGATTTTCAGAACTGCTCCAGGGCAGAACTGGAGGATGCTCGATCTGGTGTGCACAGCTGCAGAGTACCACAGCAGAACCAAGCCCTGAGCTCACTCTAGTAACACTCCGGTGTTTTCACTTGGCAAGCAACCAGAGCAACACCTTGCATTCCAGGTTACCTTCTCCTAATAATATCTGAGCCTAAAATCATCATAATGCTCTCTCATTCCTTACAAACTATACTCAGTTTTGCTCCAGGCTCCAACTATGTGTTGCAGGTTCATCTATCAATTTACATAAGCAAGTCTTGATTTTGGTGCACACAGTTTACAGGTCTGTTGTTACAGTGCCATTAACTTGACTTTTAGCCTGGGCAGCACCCAAGTAGCACAGAGATGAGGTGATCTCTTCTAAATTATTTAATTCCAGTACCTGGATATGCTAAGCTGCATTAGCATCATCCTCTGCTTGACCTGTTTTGCTTTGTTCAGACATAAAGAATTTAAAGATCCCCAAGAGCATGTAAGCACCTCATGTACAATCTAGGAGGAATTTAGGTGCTGACTTATAGGAGTAATATCCTATACCCTGAAATCCTTAGGAATCTGAGAGGCTTGAAAAGTTCTGAGTTTCACCAGAAAACAAAACTGGCCACGCACAGAGAAGCTGCCACCTCAGCTTTGCTGCATCTCTGTGCTTGTTCCCTGATGAAGCTGCCTGGGGTTTTCACACCAGGGATCCCCACACTGAAAGCTTGGTGGAGCTTAACTCAGCAACCAAGTACATGTGACACAGCAGATACAACACGGGGCTCAGCAGCACTCACAGCCTTCTCAGGACACCTTTGTCCTAAAAGCTTAGCCATCCTCCATGATATGGAGAAACCAGTTCCCTCTTCTGGTTTCAGAGACTCAAAAACTTGTTTCTATCTGCAAGAGTGTTTTATTCTGTAGGTGATAGCTGCTTGGAGGTCAGAAAAATGGCATAACAGAGATTTTTTCCTCTCCACTTGAAGCTGGATTGCTCCACACCTAAGTCATAAGTTTGGAGGTAGTAAAAATAAATGGTATCTGACTCTCTAGTACAGTGCTGAAGGGAGATCTTGCTCCAAAAGCTGCTAATATATTTTTGAATGGCCAGCTATGGCATAAAAAAAAACCATGCAGGGGCAATAGCAATTCAGTAATGCCCACTGGCTACAGCTTCCATGTGAACCACTCTCACAGAGGTGGTGCTCAGGGTATAGTCTTCACTGGGGATATCTGGGACTATGGTCCCATATCAGAATTCCTCACTGGATGTTCAGTGCAGTTGTCCTTCCCCAAATGTTCTTTGCCAGCCAGCAGATACTCAGCTGCATGTGGTTGTTTCTTGAAGTTTCTCAAGTGTATAAGCATGTGAGTATCAGTTTCATCTAGGAAGGCAGGACATATACAATATTAATTATAAAATGAGGTTCTATCGGAAAAGGCCAAAAAAAGGACAGGTGTGATGTCTCAAAAAACATGCCTCTTAATGACATTCTTAAATAGCTTGATCATATCAATCCAGACTGTTCAAGAAAGAGAGGTTACCACTTGATCTCAGTTTGAGGAAGAAATGTCTTCTAGACTCAGAGAAAGACACAGTAAACCCTGTGACAGAAAGTAGAAGATTGATGCATTCTGACAATTAATCCAGTACAGCACACACAAACCCATAATACTGGTAAACTAAACCATGTCAGATCACAGATATGCTGGAATTCAGCTGGTCACCTTGATAAATTTCACAGAACAGTTGCTGGCACTGTTTTAGGCTGGGCCAACTATCCCTGTCTTGAGTTGTTCCCAGGCACAGGTCAGCTAGGTTGGGCCCAGGACCATTCCCATTGTGCAGTAAGGTCATAGGTTTTGAAGACCAAGTGACACTGCTTAGCTCCCTGGTACAGATGTTGCCCATGAGTTCTGCTCTTCTCCTGGATGCAAACATTTAGCTGACATAGATTCTCAAGGTACAGACATGAGATAAGAAGTGTCTTTTTTAAAGGATTGTTAGAGCTCGAGCAGAGCTGTGAATTCTGATATTTTTTTTGCAAAGTTTCCTGGTGTGTGCTCCAAAGTGAGCTCACCTGATGTTTCTCTTTGTCCTTTCATGGTGAAAACATGAGAGAGGGCTCAGTTTGGGAAGCCTGGTGCCACCCAATCCAAGCCAGATCTCCTGCATTTCCACTTGTTGCACGATCCATCCTCTCACTACTGAAATAAGATACTGAACTTCAGGCAAGCAAAGAGAAACCAGAGGCAAGATTAAAACATTTTACTGGGAATTTATTAACTCCCTGGAGATCTCATTGGTTACATCAGGAGCCTAGTCCTCTTCCAACTTCTGTGGGCACCTTAGATTACACTGTGTGGATATTTCATGCTGGTTTAGATGGCATTTCATTATTGTGAAACCCTGAACTTAGCATTCACATGGGGTAGTATTACATCAACAATTCAGTTACGAAATGGAAGAAAGGAAAATAAATGATTAAAACCAGAAGAGCTGACTGATCCCAAATCCAGTGCATTATTCATGTGTTGTTTAACAATAGCAAGTTGTCCCCAGCATTATCTTTCTGCACGTCAGATCAATCTAGATTATCTGTTTACAACCAAAGCACAGTCAAAATTTATACATCATGACAGATCCAATTTTTGGGCATCATATTTTAGAGGATTTTTGTGAAATCTCCCTTCAATTTAAGTACTCTTCCTTTAAGTACTCTTTAAATTAGACACTTCTGAAAGGTTATGTGAAATTTGAACAGAAAAATTAACTCACCATGAAACCATATATACATATTTGAAGTAGATAGACACATACATAAATTCATATCATTCATGTAAAATAGGATATGGGTTGAGTAATTTCTTGATGGTACCAAGTTATAAAGTCCTACAACTTTATTCTTACTTTCAAGCAAAAAAAAAAACCAGTTTAAAGACAGGATTCTGACTCTGGAGGAACAAGGAAGTTGTTCTGAAGTATCAGTTTGCCAGCATGTGGTAGTTCATTCTTCAGAGATAAAATGTCTCAATGTTTGGAGCTGTTTAGGCCAAGAATATTGAGTTTGGTTCCATATGTCAAAATCATTGAAATCTCCTGATACCCGGAGAAGGCTATGAATCTATGTCCATACCTGCACAGAATTTATATGTCTATCAAAAATAGTCATATATCACTGAGAAGAGGAACATGGCTTTGCTATTCCTGGTTATCTCTATCCACCCTGTCCAGATCTACTCTTTTGTAGAGACTTTGAGATTTCAAGCTGAGCAGAGTACTGCCAACGGTCTATTTGGACAGTCTCTTTTGGGTGCCTTCTCCTTGCTTCAAAAATAAGTCTGCCATGATGCACACAAGATTTTTCATTAACAAATACCCCTTTTTTCAAACTTTCCTTGGAGGAAACAACTTCATCATATTCTCCAGGAACCTCTATAACTTCCTTTGATTTAACTACTGGGTTATTTCTGCAAGCTTACTTTTGGAAGCTCACATTTGAGCCGAGACCTCTAGCTGAGCTTCCAGCTTTCACCTCCAGTTATGAAAACCAGAAGTAGCATTTAAGTTGAATTCCCAGAGTCTGCTCATGAGGTTGTATGTTTTCAACAACTAAGTCTTGTTTAAGCTGGTATTTGCAACCTCAAGCGTAGTAATTTGTAAATTGTTTTCTTCTGGATGTCTGCACTGACTTGCATGTTATTGCCTGAGGGGTTATTTACAGAGTCTAAACTTGATCTAGGGACACTAACCTCCCTAGCTTCCCCCTACAGTAACTGAAGGTAGCTGCCCAATTGAAGAATCCAGTTTTTACCATACTTGGCTGCTGGTTAACCCATTCACAGTGAACACAGATCTACACCATAGCACCTACAGACTCAACAGGAAGACCTGAGTTGCAGCTGTTGTTCCACTGAGTGTTTGGCCCCAGATTAGAGGAACATGGACTCCAAACCTAAGAACATCTTAGCATCAAGTTGTGGTGTAACTTGAGGCTGTTTCCTCTTGTCCTGTCACTTGTTCCTTGGGAGAAGGGACCGACCTCCACCTCACTACAACATTCTTTCAAGGAGTTGTAGAGATCAATAAGGTCTCCCCTGAGACTCTTTTTCTCCAGGCTGAACAACCCCAGGACTGTAAGATTATTTAAGACTCTTTACATCACTTTTATTCTTCACTTTTAAGAGATATTCAATTGTACTGGCAGTTTGAGATGAGAGTTTCACACTAAATGAATGACCAGTGACTGAGATATGAGGAAACAAAAATGTAAACTATTTAGTGAGTAACTAATGTAAAAGGAAAACTACTATTATCTGAGGAGAAGAGAATACAATGGTGTGGAATTTGACAGTGCAAACCTGCTCATATTTAATACAGTGACATTGTTCCCACACCTTGGTGTAATAAATGAACAACACGAATCCTCTCATTTTCAATGTTTCAAAGACAAATTAATGTCCTTTTATGCTGGATATTGCACAGATAATGATGAGGGGGCACTTGCTTGCAGTTTAAGTGATATTTCAACCATTTATTGACAATTATTCATAGCAGACTCCACTAAGTTTTCCTTTGCATTTTGGTTCTGCACTCCATTTATTCATCATTCCTCTGTCTTTCAGACCATGGGAAAAAAATAATACAATTTACACAATGAACTATCCAGACCTCTACAACCACAAAAATATTCCTGTGCAGCAGCACTATATCATCATCCTCCACACACATCTAGGCACATGGCATGAAGAATGTGGCTAAACAGAAGGATGCAATGGGAAGCAATGCATTGCAGCCACTATACTCACCAAAAAGACAGTGAACAGAGTGAATCACTTATGACTCTCCAGTTCTGTGTAAGTGTAGAATGGTGTCAACAAAAAAATTGACTGTCTGTGTTCCTAAGTGACCTGGAAGCAGCAACCATGCCACTAGGAGTCAGAAATGAGAAAGGTATCACAGTGTATAGGGTTGGGACCATACCTGCCCAGATCCCTCCAGGAGCACTGGGAATAGGAAGACCAGTTCTTTGGGAGTCTCTCCAGCTTCATTCAAGACCAGTGTCCCAGCTCTGCTCTTTCTTTGTCTCTTTTTCATATGGAATAGTGATGATTTGGACTCTCTCTTTCCTCTTTTGAATGATGAAACTCAATTCTCTCAACTTTGTTGGGAAATCTGGAACTATGTTAAGAGGTAGCATCACTCCAACAGCACAAGTGAAACTGGTCCTTCTTTAACTACAGTAGCAGGACTAGGATCTAGCAGAATTGATATAGGACAAAACAAATGGGATTGTTTGGCATTCAGGGTCATATGGAATGGCAAATACTAGAGGGTACTTTTGATCATAGCCATGAGGACAATCAGACCTACCAAGTGCTGCCTCCAATTCCACTGATCACATTCCTGCTGTGTTGGCATTGCAACTTCAGTGAAGGAGGGAAAGGGGGATTTGTTTAGAGGGAAGCTTATTGGATTTACTTAAAGGTAGTCAGAGGAATAGCTACCAGAGTAGAAGATATGAGATCAAGATATTTTTGCTAACTTTGGGGACAGAGCTGATTTACTGATATCCTTTACCCGAATAGTGTAACCTAGTTTTGCTGACACCATGGAGTCTTTACAAACACTGCCTCCAGGACTGAAGCTCCAAGGTGCACCCACCTCTACTCTCTCTTCCAGTTTCTCCAGAAGGGCAAGAACACAGCAGAGCAGGGGTGTGATACCAAAGCAAACATGGCTACGTGTCCAGCACAGACAGGCAGTAGAGTAGGGTTCAAGGATGCGATCACATGGCACTACAGATGAACTCAATGGTTCTGCTCTGGCCCTGCTATTGCCTACTGTGTGACACTCATCAAGTCACTTCCTTCATCTTCTTGCCTCTGATTTATCCCCTGAGATCTTACATTTTTCAAGGTCTGACTGATCTCCTACTATTTCTGCTCAGTGTCTGGTAACAATGCAGCTCCGTTATTGGCTTGTGCCTCTCAACACCATTGTGATATAACAATAGTTTTAAGAAGGAGGCCAATTTTCTTTCATTTTAGGATTTGGCTAATTTTACTCTTACTAATTTCTAAATGGACCCACACTGGGAATTCAGAAATGCCAGGATTACAACTTATTATTTAGAGAGACTTGCAAGAGAAAATGAGCTGAGAGACTGAATCCTGCAAAAATATAGTGGGAAAATATGAGTGGAAATTCATGGAGATGCTTCTGTTGGATGGAAAAGACCAGGTTTCCTTGTTGAACTGGAACACAATATTTAATGGAGAAAGAAGACAGAAAGATGTGGAGACAAAGATTCAACAGAGACTTGATGATAACACATCTCTTATGTATCTCTTAGGTAGAATGGGGATGACAAAACTTTTTTACAGTAAGATGTGGTGGCACCAACACTGCTTTTTATCATGACCCTGTTCAGGACAACATCCAGCACAGTGTCCTGCCCAACAACTGTGGATGCAACAACACACTGCTAAGGCAGCTTTCCTGGATCTTAACTTCATGTGAAAGATACTGGTTGGCTGAGTGGGTTTAAGTCTCCTGAGCAGCTGAGATGGTACCAGAAGCTTCATGTCAAGACCCTCTGTCACTTCTGAGGTCTTTATGGAATTTGAAAATTCATGTTCAGGTCTCTTTTTCAGCTTTCAGATTCTACTTGTGTGAATGAGAGCAGTCACAGCTACTCTGTCTTGACTTCCTTTCCATGGCCTTTTGACCTTTTAAGCCAAGTGGTGTTTACTACTCACTCTACAAAACTGCCAAGTTTCAAGCTGTATAAACATGGATCAGAGTATGACTGTGAAGTAAACAAGATAAACTACTGTACTATTGTCTCAATTTATCAGACATTAGGCAGTAGCATTTTAATTGCTTCACTTCCCCAAGTTAAACATGTTGCAGTCATATGTTGCTTCCAGAGAGCACATCCCCCACCTCTGTGTTGGAAGGTGCTTTGGGCTTTTACTTCCTGACACTTTTTCTTTGCAGCAGTGTGAAGTGCCTTTTGCAGGGATGTAAGAAATCATCTTGTAACAAAGGTAAAAATTACATTAATAATAAGGATTATTAACTCACAGACAGGTGCTCTACTCATTGCCCTTGACACATGACAGGAAACAAAAGTGGGATCATGGGATAAGGTAAATATTTAGTGTATTTCAGCAGAGAAACTTTCAGCTATTTCCTTCATGCTCAAACAGTGCTCAGCCATGCTTTGCTAATATTGAGTTATCCCTCTGATTACCTTCCAAAGACTGCTCTGCAGTGCAAAACCAGCAGGAAGAGAAAATGCCTCAGAAAAGCTGTACATCTCAGCAGCCTTCTGCATCTGCAGGTAGCTATGACACAAATTCTTCTGCTGCTTAAATAATCTGCTGTACATTGGAAAAAGTACTGTCTCACTTTTAAGATCCTGGTTCAGATTATTCTGTAATAGACCATGCTTAAAAACAGCAACTGTGAATACTTTCTGCACTCAATTACACTGAAAAAAAACCCAACCAACCAACACAGAAACAACAAACAACAAAACAAAACATCTTGTGGACAGGGTCCTGAGGAGCACTGGGTTCAATCCTTTGCCTTGCCACAGTCTTCCTGTCTGCTACTCAGAAAGGGATTAAATCTTTCTGTGACTTTATGCCCCCAAATTAAACTATGAATGTCAATAAAGTTTTTTTCTTTATATCATGTAAATCACTAGCACACTTTGTGGTGGAGTTGTGGCCTGTGCAAATCAGCATTCTCTCAGGCAGTGTCTGGACACAATTCAAAGGACACTAGTGCACCAGGATAGTGATTCCTTCTGAGCAGTTTCCCTCCCGGTTCAGGCAGGTAGATCTGAGCTGTGCTCTGCCACCTGCCCTGCTGCTCAGAGCACAGTTGCTGGCTTGTTTTACTCACTTAAGCACAGAGCTTGGGGTCAAAAGGAACTCGTTGCCTGGGGCTTGTTGAACTCACATCAGCACAAGGGCAAAGGTGCACTTTGGTTTATCTGCAAGTAGAGAAGCTTGTCACTTAGAGAAACCCTCCCCAAGAGCATTTTCTATTCAGACTGTGTTGCAGCCTGTGCTTGTTTGTTTGTGACTCTATTTCCTTATTAGGAGAGAATCTCTGTACTCATTCAGAAGGGAAAATTCTAAACCATCTTTATCCATTACAATTATTTAGAAAAACTCTGACAGCATTAATACAACAGACAAAAAAACCCATGAGGTAAATGAAGAACCATAATTATGATTTTTTTTTCAATCATAATTTCTGTGATACTGACTTGTGACTGCTTTAATGCGTGGAGTTGACAGGATAATATTAATCTATTTTTGCCTGTAACTGAATATATTAAAATATTTGTCTGCCACATGTACTTAAATGGATTTTACAACCCTAACATTAGAAGCAAAACTTATTTATTGGATTGTAACTGAATATATTAAAATCTGTCACATGTACTTAAATTGATTTTATAACCCTAATGTTAAAAGAGAATTTATTTCAGCTAAATAAAACCATTTAGAAGTTTCAGATCTAGTTTAAACTGGTCATCCAGACTACTTCTAGAGTCAATGGTGAAAGGCAGGCACTCTTGGTGGAGAAATATGAACCTTGTCTGAATGAGATCAGTTGTTAATTGACCAAGAGAGGTGTCTTAAACAAGCTACCTGGTTTGAGGTGGTGAGATTGGGTTGACCTGAGTCCTGTCCTGATTCTAGGCAGCACAAGGAACCTATAGGAAAGGATGAACAGGAAAATAGATGCCTCTTGAGTTAAAGCTTTAAACTTTGTGTATGTTCCCCTTCTTTCCACTACTACCAAAACCTCACATTTTTCAGACCATCAATAGCTGTGAATCCTGCTTGCTATTTAAACTAAAGGATTTTAGCCATCCAACTTTAATATAATTTTTCCCAAAGGCTTTGTATTACCACTTTCTTCGTGTAGAAACACAATCTGGACAAGAATATTATTAGTATTAGAATGATTTCAGTTTGACTGTGAAATTAACATCACACTGACCTGGATGACAGTAGGAACATGAATTTGCCACTTGGCTGTTGCAGAAAATTCCTGGTACCTGTAAGGCTCCACTAGTAAGGCAATGAGCATGTCCTGTGAGGCATTTTCCAGGCACAAACAAGTAATCTTTCCCAGAAACTGAAAAGGAAGATTAAAGCAGTGGGGTGAGTAAAAGTATAAGTATTGCAAAAGCATCCACAATGCCACAAAAAATAAGACAACTCCTTAAATCCTCATATTTTCTCTCCGAAGTCTTCACTTGCCCCAAAAGCTACAATCTCCTTTCTGTCATGCTTACTTACTGTTAATTAATGATGTTTCAAGCTTCAGTAATATAGTTCAATAATGTATTTCCTCTTAAGAAGTTCTTCATCACATAAGCAACATCTCTGGCTGGCTGGCAGAAATTAAGAACATGCAGCTTTATCCAAAAAGTATTGTCTACCTTGACTTCTTATCAAAGGCACTTTCAGTCCCCTCCTCACCAGAGGTAGTTTGTTTAATCCACCAGACTTGCTATCAAGATGTAGGCTTTGAGATGGTCAAATGATTAAAGGATATTGTACATCAGGGAAATGGTTATTGATTGATTCATATTCTGATTACAGTCCTGTAACCACAGGCACCACTTACAGCATAGTCAGAGACAGACACTCTCCATATGAAACCTCATCCCACCTCTCTTCAGCTGAAGGTGACTTGCCCTTCACAAATCATAAAAATTAACATAACTGGTTTAAAGTAGACTTCCTAATTTACTCTTGTCTCTGGGGATCCAGCTTGGAGTCAGGAGGAGGGGAGCAGCCTCTTCTCACCCATGCTCTATGACAGGACAAGGGGAAATGGATGGAACCAGGAGCACAGGAAGTTCTACCTCAACCTGAGGAGGAGCTTCTTTACTGTAAAGGTCACAGAGCACTGGAATGGGCTCCTCAGAGGGGTTGTGAAGTCTCCTTCTCTGGAGATTTTTCAAGATGTTCCTGTGTGACCTGTGCTAGATTAGATTGTATTATATGGTCTTGATCTGGCAGGGGGTTGGACTCGAAGATCTCCAGGGTCCCTTCCAACCCCTGACGTCCTGTGATCTTGTGACTAGACTGACAAAATCAGATGGGACTCGGGTGCTAAGGGAAGGGATTGTTGTGCTAACATATGTATACTAACAGGATAGCACATACACAGCCTTCACAACTGACTGAGCCCCCATATTAGTCTGTGACTCACTTTATTCTGCCAGCTCTGCTGCAAGAGTGGTGACCTTTGGCAAAACATTAATAATAAAAACCAGAAGAATGATGTTATCTCAAATTGTGGCACCCAGCTGCTAAAGTAATGTATGCCTGTTTGCAAAGCCCACTGAAGCCAGTGGAAAGATTCCCATTGACCTCAGTGGGCTGTGAATCATTCCCAAACGGAAATGCAGCTTCAGTTCCAGTGGCTATTCTCATCTCCATGAAGATTAGTCTTGGGACAGATCCCATATCAGCCATGGTGTTTGTTGGGTCCTGAAGCCATTGGCTGCTGATAAAACAAAGCATACCCTTGTTGCATTATGAAGGGATGGGATGAGTTCATCTAATCCTGTTAGACATCTACATCTAAGATAATCATCCTTTCCTTCTCTGGTACTCAATGGAGAGAAGTCAGCATTTCATCTGCAACTCATCACTCCAAAATGGACATCTGAAATAGGTCAGATGACTCACACTCTAAATGCCTGTTTCTTCCCATTGACAATAAAGGGAGCCTGAGGTAATTTTCTCATATTCAGACACTGACATGCGGTCAGAAGAATTTCACTCCAAGCATTTTCATTAGACAAGCTTCAAAAATATTGTGGTTTTATATCTGATTGCTAAGTCAAAAGCCTAGTGGAGACAGGTTCAGGTAAACCCAGTTGGCTTTGAGTTGTCTTGCATTAACTACTGAATTTTGCCTCAGTAGGATTTTATATTAACAGCTTAAAAACATACCAAGGGTTTTTTTTCAGTGACAAGATAGCTTTTGATGCACCCTTCCCTGGTTACATGTTCTGGATCACAGATTCAAAATGGTCTCAGTTATATTCTAAATCTAATAATATTAAATGGACAAGAGGCTTCTAATTATTGCTATTATTTGTTCTCAGAAAGTTCTCATCCCACGGGTGAACAGTAAAGGGTGAAATTCAGCACCAAATTCCAACCTAAATGTTCAGATCTACAACAGAGTCGAGGCTTCTGTTACACTTCACTGGAGAAGCAGTCAACACAAACAATGGAAACTGGAAGGCAATTTACCTGCCTAAATGTAAATATCTACTTTAAAGTGCCTTGAACTACACTCTAGGCTCTATTGGCTGTAGAAAATCACCCACCAAACCAGGAATTTGTCCACAAGCTCCAATGTATTCACTGTACAAAGAAGATACCTAAAATTAGGTAGTTATAGTTGAATCCCATCTGCTGGAAACTGCCCTCTTGATTGCCCAGTAATAACATCCTTACCTGGAATGTATCAAGCCAGGATATAGTGCCATATCCTGAACTATTACATCATTATATACTTAACTAATACAAAAACAAAAAGAACCCCAAATAAGCTTTGAAGTAACAATTTCAGAGCCCTGCAAAGATCAAGTGTACAACATCTTTAGCACAAACAAAAGCATAAACTGGCTCCACAAGGAGAGATGTAAGTATGACTGCCAGTCTTTGTTATGTTGGTCTGATTCCCTTCCACCAGATGTTTTTTGGATGATAGTCCAGACACATCAACATAAAGCTTCTCACGAAATTACCCAAAACATAATAGAGTCCTTGCATATTTGAAAAGCTCTATTCAGAAACACAGCTTCTAACTTGGCATTTACCCTCAAAATATTCATGATTGTCAGCAGCTATTAAAAACAAGAATAACAATGGCTATTTCCATAATAGCTGTATTTTGAAATCTCAGAGCACTTTGTGAACTTAACAGACTTATCTGAGATGTATGAACTCACCCATTAGGGAATGCAGCTCCCTCAGGAGCAAGAACTGGACTTCTGGTGTCAGAAGGTCTATAAAGAAATACAAATAAGGCATAAATATAGATTTATGAAACTTGAGCCTAGTTTGTATTTTCAGTAAGGTTGACTATGAGTTTTATTATCAGAATGCTCCTAGAGTCATAGAATGTTTAGGGATGGAAGGGGTCTCCAAAGGTCATCTAGTCTAGCCCCCCTGCAGGGAGCAGGGACACCCTCAACTAGACCAGGCTGCTCAGAGCCTTGGCCAACCTGACCTTGAATATCTCCAGGGATGGGGCCTCAACCACCTCCCTGGGGAGCCTATTCCACTGTTCTACCACCCTCAAGGTCAAGAACTTCTTCCTGAGATCCAGTCTAAATCTTCTCTAATTTAAACCCATTACCCCTCATCCTTTCACTAGAGGATCTTGTAAACAGCCCCTCTCCAGCCTTCCTGTAGCCCCTTCAGGTACTGGAAGGTGGCTATAAGATCTCCCCAGAGCCTTCTCTTCTCCAGGTTGAACAACCCCAGCTCCTTCAGCCTGTCCTCCTAGGAGAGGTGTTTCAGCCTCTGATCATCTTTGTGGCCTCCTCTGGACCTGCTCCATCAGCTCCATGTTTTTCCTGTGTTGAGGGCTCCAGAACTGGACACAGTACTCCAGGTGAGGTCTGACCAGAGCAGACAACCAATGAAGCAGGTTGTCTGTATAACACATATTTTAGTCTTACACATTCCACTGAAGAAAACTTCATTCAGATGGTAAATCATTAAGTTACTTCCATTAAGCAAATTTACTCTCCTTCAGCTGCAAGTTACCCAGCAACTGACAATTTGGCAGCAATACACTTATTTTTATGATTAACCTTGTCATTCCACAGGCACTTGATTTCCCAAATAGCTGACCTTTTCCTACAATATTCCATTTGACAAGTGATGGCTCATTACTCTGCGTTAAACTGTCAGTATTTTAATGTTCAGCTTTCAAATAACTATCAAAGGCAGAGGCACCAATATCCTATTTTAACATTTTCTCATGCTTTCCACGATAAAGTCTTGCTATACTGGAACTTTTAAGACGAAATTTCCTTTGCCACATTTGTTTCACACTGATATTTTTACAGAAAGGTTCAATTAAAAAAAAAAAAAAGAATTCCTAAGACCAATATTAAGAAATAGTTTGTGTATGTGAAATAATTAAAAAAAAATTACAATCAGTCACAGATTATTGCTGAAAAGCTCTAACATTTCTGTGCTTTGAAGCAGGAGCTCCAAATCAAGCCACACATGTAACCCTGGGGACAGTGTTGCATCTTTGGCTGTTTTCATTATGTTCTCTCAAACGTGACACAGCTCTGAGCCCCTGGAAAAACTGGTTTATACACGCTCAGGAGAGACTTAGTTTGACAGCTATATTGTCCATCCTGCTGGCACCAACGTCCCCCCAGCACAGCTCCTTTTCCCACCATCCCTTGGATCATTAGCCACATCCACCCTGGGGTCACTGGGGCTGAGCAACATCTTCCCTGTAAAGATTTCCCCAAGAAGCTTAGATCACCGAAGTGCTGGTCAGTGATATAGAGAGCAGAAGGAATTTCTGAAGCCACTACCATGCAAAGCAAGGTGAAAACTGAGTGAAAGGAAAGTTTATGAAAAAAAAATAACATGGGGAGTGAAAAGGTTTAGGAGAGAATAGGGGAAGAGATCATCCAGAAAGATGGGAATCTGGGGAATGTGAAAGGAGAACTGGCAGGAAAAATGGACAAAACACCATAAAATAATAGAAATAAGAGGACAGAACAGATTCTGCAGAACATGAGCAAGAGATAAAGACAAGTGGGTGGCTTATGCATTTCAGCATGTACTTAAGACACAGGACGTCCAGGACTCCCTCCCTTCTAGGGAAAAGAGCAGTGACCAGGACTGCATGACAGAAACATCTGGTATATCTCATTCCTCTCTCAAACTGCACCAAACCCCACAACCCAGACTTTTTGGCTAATTGTTCAGATCAAAACTGGGAATAGCATTTTTTAGCTCTTTCTGCATGCCTCCAGGAATAGCAACTTTGGTATCTAAGCATGGATTTATAAAAAGCAGTCCTTTGATTCAGAAGTTCTCAGATTGGTGTTCTTGCTGGAAGAGTGTCTCCATCTTTCATATCAGCAAGCCTTTTTTTCATGGAGAAAAAGCAAATTCAGTAGAATGCAACTGCACTTTTGTCTTAAAGCAGCTTGAAGAATGTGAAACACTTTGCAATCAACAGTGGTCTGCACAAACCTGCACAAAAATCAGGAGTGGAAATGAAGCATCCTGGCTGCTGTACCCTAACTATAAGAGAGCATTTCTTCCCCAGTCACTCATCAAGTTCAAGGTGAACTTAATGACAAGATTGCCTTGGGGCAGAAAGTATTGAAAAAGAAGAGTGCACTTGGGACTTTGTGCGACACTCTCAATCCCCAGCTGCATCTCTCCGTGGGTATTTGGTGTTAGAAGGCTCAGTCCCTAAGTGTTGCTTAGCTCTGCTCAGTTTTTTGTCAATGACTAGCTCCTCACTGATGTGTTTTCTTCTCTTCCCTCTGGAACAGACTTTAGTGAAGCTGTTTGGAAGGAAAAAAAAAAAAGTCACTGGAAGTGTGAAAAAAAGATAAAAACAAGTCAGCAGGTTTACATTAAAAGAGGCCATTTAGTTACTAAGTCTTGGTTTGTTATTGTGTCATGGTTTAGGGTCAGGGCAGCCCTTAGGCCTATAACCAACATGCTCTGTTAACCCCTCTCCCTCCCCAAAGGGAAAGAGAAAGGGAATAATAGAGAGACTGAGAGATTAGAAAAGGAAACTAGAACAGCTTTAATGGGGATGAAAATTATAATCATAAAAATGGAACATATACAGATATATACAAAACCAGTATTGAACCCAACTCCCCCCTGATGGCAATTACTTCACTGTCACCACTGATGCTGTGGAACAGGCACTGGGAGAGTCCCAGACTGGGCCCAGCAGCAGATGGCAGTGCTAATACAGCTGATAGCGTGCTGACCAACCTTTCTAGAGGTACTTTCCCTCATTACATTAGCTGATATATTAATTATCTCATTTCCAACTCATCCAAACCTGTTCCTATGCTTTTCCAGCTGAAATTTTTATTCAGCTTCCACTTTTCCAGCTCTAATTGCCAGACCGTAACTGTATCATGCATTATTTTCCTAGGAACAATTCCTTGACTCTCCCTGATCTAAGCGACATTATTTTTTTTCCCCTGGGGTTTCAGGCTTTATGCTCAACTAAGACATGTCCAGTAAGATTTTTTTGTTACATGCCAAACCCCAAAGGTTTAGATGAAATTACTTGGAGACGTGGATGTCTGTGGCCAGAAGACAATCTCAGAGTCTATGGAAGACCATTTAAACAGTACATTGTAACGCCTAGGAAAGGATTCGTATTGCTCTGTGCCAGCATTTCCAAATGACAGGATCTGCTGGTACCTGTGTGAATGATAGTGACACACAGCCACTCACAAAACTGGAATCAGGAGCATGAAATCCAAAGCAGCATGGGCAACTGAGCTTTTCTCAACACAGCCATGGAGTAAAACCCATGGCTGCAGAGCCCTCTCGTGGAAGACATTCAGAAGGTTCTAGTAGGAGACAATTTTTTTTTTTTTGGTTGTTAATTTGTTGGGGTTTTTCTTTGCATAGGAGGAACAAGAAACACAGAATGGTAGGGATTGGAAGGGGACCTCTGGAGATCATCTTGTCCAAGACCCCTGCTAAAGCAGGGTCATGCAGGACAGACTCTGTGACTTATGGCTTATGGGCAGTTAAATATAGGGGCTGAACTTGAATATCCACTGTTGCAGGAAGAAAACAGCAACATGAATTTTATATTCTTCCCAATGAAGGACTTGATGATCACAAATCAGCTGTTATCCTCCTCATGATCAAAACCTTCTGACTTCAATGCGCAGAGAAGAAATGAAAGGGTGACCATAACATCAAGAAAAAGTGATAGAGCCTCACTACATGTCTGACAGTTTAAATTGTATTCTTATTAATGAGATTTCTTCTCCACAGAAGTATTACAAATGCAACTTTATTCTTTTTTTTTTTTCTAATAGATAGATTTAGACTCTTATTGAATTACGTCGTTAAGATAAAAGTTGGGCTACCAATGAATTCTTGGCTTGCTCTATCCATAGATGTGCTGTGTTTGCCTATGTTCTGGTTTGAGTGAGAACCAACCTCTAATCAGTGCTTTTCCTTTTCAGCTCAGATTTTCTAAGTAACTGCACTTCCTGAAGTCAGCAGCATGTTTTGCAGACAGCGTCTGCTTCTAGCAGTGATAACACCTTCTGTTTAGAGTTCCTACCAAGGATGGGAATGCAGATCAAGGCCACTGCTAGAACTTGTGTATCACACTGGGAGGTGCAGAAAGACCACACCTGCAGGAGGAGCGGACAGGACAGGTGACCCCAAACTGACCAGCAAGGTATTCCAGCCCATAGACGTCCTGTCCTGCTTTCTTGTGGTGTTTATCTCTGATGGATGTTGGGCTGCAAAGGGCAGCGGGTGCGTCTCTGTGCTACCGGCAGGACAGAGCGGGATTTATGACTAGGAATGCTTTCGGTTTTGTCTCGGGAAGTTATACTGCTCCCCCTTGTGCTCATCTGACTGCAACGGATTTTCTGCATTTCTAGCCATTCTGCGGAGCTTTGGGATCCCCCTGTCCCCGGGCGCGGCAGAGACGATTGTGATGCAGGTGGCTGGCGGTTGTAGCCGGCTGCTGCGTGTTCAGATGGAACCACCCTCAGCGGCCAGCACGGCTTACTTCATACCCGTGTACCCCACCCCCTGCGTAGGCCAAGCCTTTCTGTTGCCACTCGGTCCATTCTGAATGCAGCGACTGCTTCTCCCCGCCCAGCTCTTGTCCCGTCACCCCTCCGGAGCCCTGGAACCCAGCGTGCAAGGCGCAGGCGCTGCGGGCCAGCGCATGCGTGGAGGCGCTGAGGTGTTTGGGGCTTGAGTGCTGCTGCTCCGTGCCGGCCGGGCAGCTGCGGGAATGTCGACAGGACAGGGGACATGGGAAGCGAAGGGAGACAGCGGTAGGTGCCCGTTTCCCGGGTGGGGACGCGGCGGGGGCTGAGGGCCGGCGGGAGGTCTGCGTTCCAAGTTCCCGGCGGTAGCGGGCTGGGGACGGTGAGGTGGTTAAGCGCATGCGCGCTGGGTCGCGGTTCGGGTTCTGTGCGGTCACTTCAGAGATGGGTTGTTTTCCTGGAAATAAATCTAGAATAATTTTCTTGTTGTGCCTTCAGAGTCAGACGTCTTCGAAATCGTTCTGCCGGTCTCAGTCGTCGTGCTGCGCGATGGTGATTTTGGCCAGTGTGACGCCGAGGGGCCGGCGGCGCCTGTCCCGGGGTGGCAGCAGGACGATGAGCAGGAGCTGAATTCCAACACCAGCTCTTCCCTCACGCCTTTAAATGATGATAACAGCCTAAGCATTTGCGAAGAAAACTGGACTGCTTCCAGTAAGGCCAATAGCACAAACTACCCCGGAGAAAAATGCGTTGCTGAGAGGATGTGTAACAGCCCCAAGTCATATTTCGGTGATTTGTGTGATGCAGGCAAAGCTAAATGCAGTCAAAATGAGATGTTACCTATGTCATCTTGCAAAACAGAGCTCATGTGGGTAAATGAAAGCACTGTAAGTGAAGAATGTGAGGGTGGTGATGGCCTCCAGAAGATTCCTCCTCACCTCCCCTCTGCTGCAGTTGAAGGTGGAGATGAGAACGTCAAGACAAGCAGAGAGTTGACACTGGTAGAGCTACCCAGAAACGAAGAGCAGCTTGACAGTGTTGCAAGTTTTCTTTTAGGTGGCCGTCAAGAGGAACAACCAGAAATCTACAAGGATATGGAGACATCTGTTGTAATGGAAGGTAAGTTGTTAACAAGACTAGTGCAAGAAATCTGGTAAATCTCAATTTTTTTTTTAAATAGTTAGGAACGTGTATTAGAAAATTACCAAACCTGTTAATTTCAACCTAGATTATTATCATTTTCAGCAACAATAGAATATTGACTGGAATATGCTGAATTCTTTCACAGACTCCTGTGAAAAATAATGAAATGGCAATAAATTGGTACTGTTTCATTCTCCTGCAGTTTGCAGAGGATGGCCTTTCAATAGGGAAAAGCACCTGAAAAGTCAGGTGGAAGGGTTTTTCATGCCAATGAGGGTTATTAGGGAGAGAAAACCAACTCTTCTAGACTCACGTACTGGAAAGGAACCTGTGGAGATCATCAAGGCCAAAACCCCTGCCAAAGCAGGATCATAAGGGCAGGTTGCACAGGAATGCGTCCAGACAGATCTTGAAAGTTTCCAGCAAGGAGACTTCACAGCCTCTCTGGGCAGCCTTTTCCAGGGCTCTGTCACCCAAAATGCTCCTCTAAGTATAAGGAGGTTGTAGCAGGGTGGGGGTTGGTCTCTTCTCCCATGTAACAAGTGATAGGTTAAGAGGAAATGGCCTCAAGTTGCACCAGGGGAGGATTAGGTTGGACATGAGGAACAACTTCTGCTGTGAAGACATTGTCAGGACCTGGCCCAGGCTGTCCAGGGGAGTGGTGGAGTCCCCATCCCTGAAAATCCACCATTCCTTATAGGATGTGAAAAGCCTTTGGGAAGAAAGGTTTAGAGAAGTACTAAGAGTACCCTCCTGCCTGGCAGACATAAGACAGCAGACAGAGCATCAGACTTGTCGGAGTGGAGTCCTAGCAAAGTCCCATGATGACACTTTTCTCAAATTCTGGCACAAAAAAGTTTCATTCAAAGCTGTGAGGCTGCAGTATTGTCCTAAGAAATTCAGGGCCTTGAATCATAGAATGTTAGGGTTTGGAAGGGACCTGGAAAGATCATCTAGTCCAGCCCCCCTGACAGGTCAGGATCACCTAGACCAAGTGTCCAGAATGACAAGAGGAAGTGTAAAGCAGGAGGTTCCTAACTAGGATTTCTTCTCTTCAGACATGTAAAAGTTGGGTGGGGGGATCTGGAAAGAGACATTAGGAACTAAGTGGGCCATAGGAAAATATTAAGGAAGCAGAAGGAGTGAAGAGCAATCAAGTATTGAGACCATTTGGGATTATTACTAATTATTACTTCTTTTCCCCTTTAGATGGTGATTCTTTTAAGACTGACAATAATGGAGCCACCCCAAGTTCTCATTTGGAAAGTGGCTTGAAAGAAGAAGAAGAAGAATCTACCTCAAATTGCTTTGATTTTCTTCTTAATGTACATTTTCTGACTTCAGAAGAATTGCTGAAAGATGAAGGAAAATCAGAGGTGAATGCTTCCATTTCTACTGCATCAGATACTACTGGAGAACCTGATTTTGAGACGTTAATACCATTTCCTAAAAAAGAACATCTGCTACAGAAAGCTGTTTCTTATGCAAGCCCAAAAGAATTCCAAAGCCAGCAAGAAGATCTAGGATGGATAAGTAGTAGTGTGATCATCAAACCTCTTTCAAAAGCATCTGTAAATAAGCAGGAAAAACTGAAGTGCAGATTTTGTAGTTCCATGTATAAATCCAGTGCACATCTAAAGAGACACATTTATTCAGCTCACAAAGATAAGAAAAATCTGAAATGCTGCTTTTGTAAAAGAACCTTTTTCTGTTCTGTCAATCTTAACAACCATCTTAAAGTTCATAAGAAAACGATGAGGCTGCAAAAAGTGAGAAAAAAGAGAATAAATGCCAGAAAAATCAGGCAGAGATCAGAAGAAAGGAAGTTGAAGACCAAGAAAAAAGAAAGTAAATATGATAAATTTTTCTTCAGATTGGAGAGAGACTTTACACCTCTGCCTGTGCCTGTTAGTTTTCCCTGCCAAAGCTGTTCCTTTGCTTCATCAAGTCCTCGGATTTTTCTTCATCACATCAAGGGACATGAAGGGAGACCACCTTACCAGTGTCCTCAATGTGACTACACCTGTGTTAGCTTCTCTTACCTGTTAAACCACATGTATTGGCATGCTGGGTATAAGCTGTACCAGTGCAAGTTTTGCAGCTTTTGTTCATCATATTTTACAAGCATGGTAAGACACAGCTATGTGCACATGGCAGCCAAACCATATTCCTGTGAGTTCTGCCAGTTGATGTTCACAAATGCCAGCAGTTTAAATGAACACAGACAATCACATCAGAGCAAAGAAAAATGTCGAGGGCAGCAACTCAACTTGGTAAGTGAAAGAAAGAGAGCTCAAAGACCTGTAAAGAATTACACGTGCAATGAGTGTCATGTAGTGTTTTACACCAGAGGACATCTCAGATTTCATGAGAAATATCACAAACAGTTTAAGGCTACTGCTAGTGAGTATATGGATCAGAGTAATGGTTATCATCAAAGCAACATATGTGAAGCTGACAGTAATTCCCAGGACGATGTTTCTTTGCCTCTTGCTGTTAAAGATAATGATTGTCTCACTGGAGGAATGCTGGCTTCAGAAATAAAGTATGAGCAAGCAGGTAATGTGACGGACAATAAGAAAATGTGCTCTAAAAAGAAATTCCCTAAAAATGGCCACGGAAGCAAAAGCTTACCTGTTCTTGGGAATAAATCAGAAGTTCCTCTGAATTCATACAAAATGGAGAATGTAATTTTCAAAGACGAACCTCTCTTCCAGTCCAGGGCCTCTGCTTCACGAGATCAAGATGATGATGCATATCACAGATTTGTGGAAAACTTAAAGAACACATGGCCTTCTAATCTGTGTACATATAAAACATACAGATGCCAGTGCTGTAGTTATGCTACTGCTGTTCATAGTGACTTTAAGCTACACTTACAAATGCATACAGAAGAAAGACCATTTGTGTGTAAAGAATGCAATAAGACATTTCAAACGACCAACCACTTGCAGAAACACAGCCTCATGCACGTAAACAATGGCTACAAGTTTGGCCATTGCCTCTTTGTAGATGGCCACTTAGAGAATCTTAAATTGCATTATGAAATGCATGTAGGCATTTGTCCAGAAAGAGATTTGGATTCCTTGGAAGGTTCAAGCAGCATCCATTCCTTGCTTGGTTCAGAAGTCTGTGGAGCGCAGCCAGATGTCCAGAGGGGAAGAAAAAAAGTTTTGCTTGCACAAAGTCAGCCCCGATTCTACCAGTGTGCAGAGTGTGAGTACACTACTTACAATTTAAGCAACCTTGAACTACATGTACGAACTCACACAGGTGAGAAACCTTACAGCTGCAGTGTTTGTCAGAAGAAGTTTCGTACTTCCAGTCACCTGAGAAGACACAGAATCACCCATTTTAACCTGGAGCATCTTAAGTGCAGGCACTGTGGCTACTCAACAAACAAATGGCCAGCCTTGAAACAGCACCTGGCTTTGCACCCCTGCGAGGGAAGCTCACCTGCCAGTGTCCTCTGCGAACCAACTCTGCTACCTGTCAAAACCTACACATGTGAGGTGTGTGACTATTGCACAGTCCACCATGGAAACTTGAAGGCCCACTTGAGAATTCACACTGGGGAGAAGCCTTTCAAGTGTGAGCAGTGCGCCCTGGCGTTCCGCACGTCGAGCCACCTGAAGCGCCACTTTCTGACCCACCTGAGGCTGCGCTGCAGAAAGTGCAGGTTTTCCACAGCAGATAAACATGCTTTCCAAAAGCATAGAAAAACACATGTAAAAATGTACAAGTGTGTCATTTGCCACATGATGCTGCCTACCAGAAAAATGCTGGCAAAGCATAAGCGGCAGCATCACGTTGGAGTATGAGCTTGGGAATTGCAAGTTACCACTTGTTTCTGAAGAGGTTTGCACGTCTGGAATTCGTTTGTTGCTGTACATTCCAGTGTTTTGTACAGAGTGAAACTCCTGTAAAAAAAAAAATCTCTTGTCTAACTTAAAAGAAGTGCATGTTATGTTATATAGTAATAACTTCCCGTGGAAAAATTGCCAATGTATTTGGAGGTTTTATGCTGCCTCCCATTTCTGAGAGTTGCATTCCATACAGGTTCCCATACAGGTTCTTTAGCAATACTTAGAACGGGGGGGGGAGAATTGTATCTCACAGAAATACAGAAAAGTTTCATGCAATCTTTAGATAACTGGCATAGGAAAATATTTTCTCTCTATATAAAAGTTTTATTAGGCAGTTTTCTGTACTTTTGATAATTCTTTGCAGGCTGACAGAAATGGGAATGTTGTTATTCAGATATTTTATGACACAGAATTCCTTAAATACTCTTCTGTTTTACAGCTATGTCTAAATCTAGTATGTAATGCCATCTTTTCTCAGGCTGGTAGTTACTGGGTTCTTTGTTAAAATAGAAAATACCTTAATTTTCAAAGAACTTCTGTTTATTTGAGCACTCATTCCTGTATTGAACAGATAACTTGTATTTGAGGCCAGATCAGCAAAGGTATTCGAAGGATCTATTTTTTTGTTCATTTCAGTTAAATCAGGAAAGCAAATACGTCTCATTCTGTGATATGACTGACTCTGATATGATTACAGACTGGAAAGTCACCATTTGGGAATCAGTCATTCAGATCCCAGAATGGTTGAGGTGTAACCACTTGATCCAGCTGTGAGGAAGAAGAATAATATTAACCTGATGTGAATAAGGAAAAGCATTTCTGGGAAATAGTAACAATGTTAAATAAGTTATGAAGAAGAGAGCCCAATTTAAGGGTGTTAACTGAATGAAATAAAAAAATTAAGAGTTTGTAAACAGAGTAACTTTCAGTTGTAAGAAAAAATTATGTTTTCAGATGGAACATGCTAAGTTTGTAAGATAAATTGCTTAAGCTAATTGCTTCTAATAAAAATAAAGTCATTTATGATACAGAAGGCTGCCCTTGTGTTCCTTATTACACAGAATTATTGTTGTTGAGGCTGGAATAGACTTTTGAGATCATCAGGTCCAGCCTAAGACCTGACACCACAACACCCAGCTAGACCATGTCACTAAGTGCCACATCCAATCTTTCCTTAAACA
>JANHGL010001306.1:0-33844 GCA_024611195.1 Ceyx melanurus
AATGTCATGTTAAGGTTAGATATTACCAGGTGTCAAACATGAATAACAGTTTTGTTAATATATTAGCTAGAAGTCTAAAGTTAGTACAGGTTTGAAGAACTGCAGTGTATAGGTTAAACCAACGCTTTATTTAAGCAGCTTCTTATGGCATTGTTTTGAACATCAGTCACACAATGATAAACCAAAGCAACAGAAATGGATTGTGGTTAATATTACTGTCAGCCTGACGAATGCTCGTGACAAATGCCAGGAGTGCACTGCCAGTCTGTTACCCTGCCTTGACTCGAGTATTTATTTCTTAAGAGGTGACTATGGTTTGGAATGAGTATTACATATTATATTTATGGCTGCATATATTTTATTTATACAACAGACACAGTTTCCCACCAGAATGTGTCCCATTTTCTGCGTTACTTATGTTATTCAAAAGCATTTTTTTCCCTCTTTTCTTTATTCAGTACAAGTAGTAAATTGTGTTTTATTTCTGGACCTGGATAAGGAAAAAAAAAGTAAAGTAAAAATACATGGAAAATATTGAAATATCAAAGCATGATTTTATACTCTCAAAAGTTTATTACAACATCTTGCTGTATGCAAGTAGCTGTTGATAATTTTTTTTCATAAGGCTAAAATTTCTGTAAGACCATAAATGTCTCACTGCTAGAAGAAGAAAATTATGCCATTCTTAAATATTATTTTGTCTTATCTATACCTACATGTGTACATAATAATATTTTTATTCTCATTGTATAATTTTGCTGCAATATTTGCTAAATCATGATCAGTTTTATAGCAGCTGTTATGTACATAATAACCTCTCTTCCAGTCAAGTGTACAAAAGCAACAAAGAGCTCTCAGCTTCAGTGAAGTGTTTAATTGGTGTGTGGGAGCCACTGATAGCAACCATACTTTGACAGAAAAGAAGTAGTAGTGTTTGTTTGTTTGGGCTTTTTTACTAGGACAAATTAGACTAGTTTTGTTGTTCTGAAGTAAACCTGACTGTTTCTCAGCATGCCAGGGTGCCCATTTCAGGAGAACAAATTCACTGCACATATAACTTGTACTGCCTGTTTTTCCCTGAAAGGAAACAGAGTGGGATGGATATGTGGTTATTATAAGTCTGCAAATTTTAAAAAGAAATATTTTTTACTAGAGAGGCATTAAAACTTGTACAGGCTTTCAGGGAATCACTGATTTTCTTGTAGGAAATGGAAGTTACATTTTGTTCAGCTCATGCTCCAATACAGGATCAAACTATTTAAAACTGATAAACTCACCAAGACTTGGTGTCCTTCAAAGAATAAAGAAAGTTCCAAAATTGGACACTAAGGAAGGTAAATGGAACAGTGTGGGAGCCAACAGTAGTGGGTGCAGTGGTGAGGACTTACTACCTCTGGAGCTTTGGCACTGAAACTTATGTTGCTTCACACTGCTGGACTCAGCATCTACCCTGGCTGTTTTGTCACTGATATTTCAGGCAGTAAAATAATAATCTGTAGCTGTGACAAAAGATACCACTTAATTAAAAAGCATTCCAAAGCCAGACAGGATTAGCTTGGAAGGAAGCTAAAAATATTTTTCTTTCCAGGGGATTTCTTGTGATTCTCTGCTTGAAACAGAACAGTACAGGAAATAAAGTATTTCAAACTTTATATCATACTCCCTGGCTGTTAAGAAAAGGATATTTTCTAGAATTTTGAATCACCTCAAAAACCAGTGGTAGAGATACCAAGACCAGCCCCCATCAACAGTTAGCCTGAAGAAGTGACATCTGAGACATGTTTTAAATTATTTGTTTGTGAGTCCGGTGGGGATTTTGATACTATTAGTATAAAGTATATGTCAGATTCTCTTCCATAACAGATAAGTTGTGATGCTTTATATGGAACACAACATGCTGCTTTAGGGAGGGAGGCATGTAATCCTCCCTAAAACTGTGTGCTGAATAGGGAAGTTGGGAGAAATTCTTACAGAAACTGGTTTATCACCTTGCTGCAGATGTACATTTAATCTCCATACTTGTTTGGGCAAAGGGGTTAACAGATCTAGACATTTGACATAAACATGTTAAGAGGAATTTTCAGGGGAAGATATTCTGAGCAGTACCTTGTCTTATGTAAAAGTTGGTATCATTTAGGAAACCATAAAAGAGCACAATCTAGCTAAGGCAACACAGATCATTTATTCCCAATCTGTATTCTTGAATATATTATCGAATTCTTGAGAGATAAAGAGGAATAGGGTTTGGGGGGAATTGTAATTGGGATTGGGATCCGTGTTTGGGACTATGAGTACTCAAAAGTCAAGCCCCTCTTTGAAGAAGGCTGTGCAAGAATGTGAATTTCTTTTGTTCACATCCCAGGACAGTGCTATAATTTCAGTATTGTTATGGATTTTCTTTGTTTGGACTAGGAAAACTTTAGTGGAGTTAGAAGTTGTACCAACTAAAGTGCTGAGTAGCTTGTTATATTACCATGAAAAGTTCTGTTTTAGTAATATAAATTTTTCCCATTTTCTAAATGGAAGGAAAGTGATCTTGTGAGTCTTCAAATGCCAGTAACCCTCAGGCAGATTCTGTCAAAGTTTTGTGAATGATAAAAACTGCTCAATTATCCATTCTGACAGCAGAGTCGATCTGTCGCATCATTTCCTTTAGCACGTTTACCAAATTAGGAGGCAAAACTACAAACGGTGCCCCAGGTCTGCAAATGATCTGCTGCAGCCGTCCCTTTTCTAGGTCCCAGGCTTACGTTTGCAGAACGCTGGTCAGATGCTCCTGCCTGCCGGGTGAACCAGCACCATGGACAGGGGCTGCCCCACGCAACTTGGAGCAGCTCTGTTGAAAAGCAGGAACGCAAATCACCACGAGGAAAAAGTGTTTGTTCGAAGTCAGCAGTTATTGGATTGTCAAGCCTGGTTTAGATGTGATCCTTAGGGACACTAAACTGTTTGTGGCATCTGAAACAATTCTAGGTCTTTTGGATTTTAGTGTCAATCTCTGCTTGGCAGCCTCTTGTTTAATTTTCAAAGATAGAAACTCTTGTGCTGAGATGTTTGAACTTCATGCGGCATCTGTCTCAAGACCTTTTTTAGGATAGATATGTAATTTCTATGCATGTTTAGCCACCTATTCCTCCACAACTCCTCTAGACACCTGCTGAGGCTGAAACTTCACCCAAATACACCTCTGAGATGATGCATCAAAACATATTTTCTGAAATCCTACTTAGTCTAGGTAGAATTTTTAAAATATCCTGGGAATTTCCATTATCTGATTACAGGATCAGAACCATCTTCTTATGTCTTTTTCTTTTTAAAACTTGACATTAATTGGTTATTCTCTGGTCAAACCACCTTCTAAAGAACATATAAGTGTATGATAAAGTGTATCTCTCTTCCATTCTTAGTTTCTCTTCCCTGTTCTCTTATTTTCCCACCAGAGACTGGGTTTTTTTTGAAGTCACAAGAAGCATACTCCATGCTCTTCAGATGCATTAGCAGTTTCTAAGATCACTTCTTTTCAAGCAATCTTTTATTTTATTTTAGGGATGAGTAAAAGCCATGTTTACAGGATCAATCAGAATCATTTTGGTAATGAGCATAATAATCTTAAGCTTCCTCTGCTTCAAAGAGTAGTATTGTTGGGAATGCAGAGAATAACCCAATCAGAATTAACAATGAATGTTCAAAATGCTATTCTTAGTTCATATTTGATGTTATTGTCCATCCTGTTCTTATTTCAATTTTAGGTGCTCTGAAAGTATGTAATTTTCTACTTGGAAATGAACTGAGAGAGGTTCATGACCTTTTAAATGATCACAAGAAACCATGGGTCTGGTCATAAAATACACTAGCAATCGAAATAAAGTAATTTCACATATATGTCTTTGGCAATAGGCATTTTAAATGTGTGTTTTCTGTCTCCTAATGTCAAGTGAATGTTATTATCTTAGCACAGTCTCTTTTCTTTTTTATATTCCTACACCTGAACTCCAGCAGATTTTGAGCTGCTAGAGCACCCATATGTGTAATTCAGATTTGTGAACAGGTATGATGGTGACTATGTTGAATTTGTGACTGTTGTTGAATGGGAATTCTCTCCTAACTGGAGCTGTCTGTAACTAAGTTGATCAAACTCCTAGGAACAGGAAACCTGTTGGGGTCGAGGTATAAAATAGTGCTCAGGCAAAATGAGAGTGTGGTAAAATAATAATAATTATATTCTTTGGTTAAAGGGGAGTTTAAGGTGGTTCTCAGACTGTGGATTTATTTTGATGGACATGTCAGATTATCTGTCTCAAACTGAAATATTAGCAGATGAAAGAGTGGATCAAAGGAAGGAAATAAATAGGAAAAGATCATGAAGAGAAAATGGTATGATCCTGAAAGTTTGAGTTGAATAAAAGAATTAAGACAAATAATTTATATATAATATCAAGCCAGTCAATTGAAAATGTCTCAGTATCAGAAAGACAAGATTATTTTCTGAAGTGAGGTGGTCCCTGTCAGTACAAAGGTCTTTATACTATTCAGTATATATGGTAATCTGAAAAAGATTATGAGAAGGGAGTTTATAAAACTTTCTGACAGTACTAATGTATTGATGGTATTGAAGATGATGGCTGACTAATCAGGAGACCAAGTGAAATAGCTAATAAAATGATGGATTAATTCACCTTACTTAGGTAGGAGTGAAGCAATGCATGTGTGAAAAGATATACATTGATGGGCTCTCATCTGACTATATTCAGGCTTAATATAATCTAATTGTACTAGTGCTATGAAACAGTACAGATTACAATGAAAAGTCTTTACACCACACAAAGTACATCTTCCTAGTTTCCTTTTGCTCTTCTTGTCAGGCTTGGTGCTTAAAACACATGATACCCATTAATGTATATTTAGTTTGCTCTAACAGTGTTTAATCTGCAGAAAATGCAAATTTGTGTCAGCTCTTAGCTTGAGATCCTGTGCTGGTAGTACAAGCCAGAAGGGTTCTGATCTTCTTACCTAGATCCTGGTGTTAGGCATGATATGATAGATATGTAAGCCAACAGTGGCTTGTATGATGTGTTAACAAAAGAGCATGGTATATGAAAGGAAGGTAGAGAGACAATGTCTACATCTTCTGCCAGTGCATATGGCTTCTCAGTAAATCCTGTTTCTCAAAAGCTGTAAAGTGATTTTTTAAATGTTTGGGTTTTCTTTCTAAGTAAGTGTATATTGATGCAGGGATTTCTTTTTCTTGACAGATTATGTTATGGATAGTTTGTGCAAATGGTGGCTTTTGGCTGTCAGGGTTATTTTCTAAGGCAACTACAATGCCATAGTCTCCTCGCTGCCTGCAAGCAGTTTCATTTATCCTATTGGGTCCTAACAACACACGGTTTTTATCTCCCTGACCTTTTGGAAGTCTATGACACATAACAGCTCTCTTCACTTTGCCTTCTCAGTATCATTAAGGTGTAGCAAGTAATACCTCAACTGCACAGAGTGTAGCACATTCAGTTGTGCTGAACCTTATGTAAAAGTGTCTATGTGCTTAATTAGTTGGCAAGTTTGCAGTTCAGCAACATTGTTTTGAACACTGTTCAGTTGCATTGTTTTGGAATCTGCTACAGATGGTTGTAATAGTAGTTGATATTTTGTTAGTAATATTAAGGCATAGTTATTTTCCCTTTCAGTTCAAATTTTTCAAAAATTTTAGGTGAAAGTAGGTGTATCCTGTCACTAACATAGTGCTGACACATTGGTAATATTGCTACACATAGATTTTATCTTTTTTTTTCTGCTTAAAATAAACTTATGATCCATTTTTGAAATGTGAACTTTGGGGATCTTCTGTGTTTTGCACCATAAAATATTACTCACACTGACGTGTTCAGATACTGTAGTTGTTAGACCATCTTTAGATCAGTTTTCCCTGACTATTCTTGTCTCAAAAGAATGTGTGAGCTCTTAAAAAATCTTTATAATAAACTGTATGTACCAATACTTTTCATTATTTTGCATGCACATGACTATTATCTGCTTTTAATCCAGTCCTTTACTGATTTCTCAGTTTCCCTAGAATAGGAAACAGAATAGAAAATTGTGCTTTAAAAAAACAAACATTATAATGTGCTCTGGTGCATTTCATTACTTCATTTCTGGTAAATGGGGTCTTTTCCAAGAAACCTGTAAAAACTATTTAAAACAACCATAGTTATATAAAAAAGCTCAGTGGTATTAGTACGTACCCATTATAGTACATTTATTTTAGAAAGCATTGAGATGAGAAGATTATGGAATTTCATCCAATATGCAGTGCACTAGGAGATGCTGAGTGATCGGAGATTTGGTGGAAATGATGGTCACAGTCAGCTGGTTGTTGTTGTCAGGGATAGGAGCTGCTGGGAAGTGGCTGTCTGCACCCCGAGCTCTGCATGCAGCTATTAAATGAGGTGGCTGGTAGCCATTTGTCTGTGTTTCTTCACTAGTGTAAATAAAAAGATGCATCTAAGCAAATAAGTCATTTGCATGTTAAAGTAACTGTTGTACTGGAGTGTACTGGCTTTCGCTGTGGGCAGGTGCCAAGCCATTTCATACAAAGTTATAAGAGAGGAACTAGACCAGAAGCTCATCTAGCTCAGGATCTTAACTGTGAACAGCCAGTAGCAGGAGACTAGTGAAAAAAAGAATTAGGGCATGTAACACATCACCATTCCCTCAGATAACCCCCAGGTTGGGCAACTACTATGTGAACAGGAGAAATAATCAGATAATCTTGTTTAGTGGCCACTGATGGTCTAGTTTGGTTTGGTTTTGTTTTTTAACCGGTTTATATTTGCTTTGCATTGCTTCATGAAGCAATGAATCTGGCAACTTATATGAGAAGGTGCCATTTTCTTTACTTTGTAATTAGGGTAATTATGTCACTTTAAATTAAAAAAAATTTTTTTTTACCTTGTTTTCAGCTCTTCTCTATACCTGAAAAATTACTTTAGTAGAAAGTGTTGTGCAGAACTTGCTTTACATGATTGTCCCATTTGTTTCCCTTCTTCTTACACATTTTCAAGTATCATAATTATTTGAAATAATGATAGTCAGATTAATGGATTAGAATTATAGTTACTAACTTACCTCTAAAGAGGAAGAAACTTAACTAGATGGTACATTAACAAATGTCCAGAGGATGTATACTCAGCAAATTCATTAGAGATGTGTCTTGACTTTAGTCATTGGAAAAGAAGGCTGCACTGATTCTGATTTTGTGCCTTGATGTCAAAACCAGTATTGTACCCACACTAACATTTGTAATTATTGTACAGTTTATATATACAAGAAGTGTTTGAGCACAGAATTCCTTATTTCACTAAGAAACCACATGAAGTTTAAGTGGCTGCTTGTGTTGAAATTTATCTAAACCTCAGTGTTCTAAGGGACCAAAATATGATTTACAAATAATAGTAAAAAATGGCAAATCAGTTTAGAATTGGAGCACAGTGCCACTGTGTTTTGCTTAAATTCTCACTGAGTGAGAATACTAAAGTTAAGTTCTGTCCCTTTGTCTTCAGACAAATTTTGACATCCAAATTCTTAGTTAACTCATCCCAGGCTCACCTTTGATGTAGGATTTGGGTATCTGCTGTGAATTCAGTGCTTTTAGGACTGAATTGGTAAAGATAGTTGTTCTTCTTGGAAGATTTGTAGAATTTTGGTGGAAGTTCGGCAGATGGTGTTTGTTGTTTACTTTGGGATATGGTTCTTTAATGAATTTGAGTAAAATACAAAATCAAGGTGAGATGCCCTCTGAAGGAGACGGGGGAGTGGCAGGACCTAATCTTTAACAAAGCAGTCCTTAGTTGCTTGAGAGGAAGCACGGTGAGCTCTAGCTGGCTGAGAAAGGTTCAGAAGTGGGCATGTTATTGTTCCGTGGCTATTCTCAAACACAAAAATGACAGATGGAAGAGTAGTGATCTACATTATATGAGTTTATTCCCAGATATTTCCCAGGTGACCTAAGTTAATAAAGTTTAGATATAATTAAACCTTTGTATCTTGTATTTATGTCTCTGTCTGGGGAAAAAGAAGTTTTACTAAGATGATCAGGAAGTCCCACTAGTATTGGCTAGTTCTGGGAGCTAATTATGTGTAGGTAATACATAAACAAATAATCCTCTAAAAATGTAGTTGTGGTTAGATTGCAAGAGAGTACACAGCACTCATCATATTTATGATGGTGAGAATACTTAACTCTGCAACACTGAACACATTTCAGGTATCTCTATATTAAAATTAGTAAGGGGACAGGCTGCAGAGGAATGTTAATGTTGGAAGAAATGCCTTAAAATGGAAGACCTGAAGAGCTCAATTTCTTTTGTCAGTTAACAGTCTAATTATATAGTCTCTAAGAATAATCTAGAAAATGCTGAGTGAGTAGAGACTCCCTGATAATGTCAGAGAGAAGCGTCGTCAGATTTCTTTGGTAACACACTGGAAAACTCACAGATGAGCTGAAGCACCTCTTTTATAGAATGAGGATCACGATTATCAATAGAAAAAGATTCCAAGGAGAATAGCAGATTGTCCATGTATTCCAGAGTCAAATGCCTTTCTGGAAAGCAGATTGGCCAAATACAGCTCATGCTAAAAGCAAGTGTAAACAATTGGACTCAAAATCATGTAATGGAAAGGCATTTAATAGCTTGTCATACAAACACAGGCTAGATGAGATGATCTAATGGTCCCCTTGGTCCTTTAAGCCAAATGAATATATGAAAAATATCAGTAATGAAAACCAGATAGTCATCTTGAAAATAGTGTATGAAAAACAAACATCATACTTGGCAAGGATTCTGCAAAACATAATTCAGTGATACAGAAAAATGTATTCACAAGAATCCAACTACCTGCTTGGATGTGGATAAGGAACCAGTATAAAAAACCACAAGGAAAAGCATTTTTTCTTTTTTCCTGATTTTTACATTTTTATTTTATTTCCTCTTTTTTTTTGTTTGTTTTTTTTTTTTTTTTTAATGGTGGAGGAATTTAGAAATACAAATGGTAAAGAATAATATTCTAGTGAATTTGTAAATAGTTCTGTTTGCACTGGTCAGTGAGGATTTTGTTTCTGGAACTGCCTCCTTTTCAGATCTCACAGACACTTGCACAGATCTGCAGGTCTCCTTTAGAAATTAAGATTCCTGTCTCCACCAAACGAGGTAAAAGTAAAGACAAAAGTATGATATCTCACCTATTTAGTTTTGCAGTCATTAAAAACAATTTCCTGGCATAGTACTCTAGTCTTTCATTAGATTTTGAATATTAACAAGTTAAAAACTCCTCTCAGTATTCAGTGGATAGGAGGCAATACAAGTAGCAATGTTTAAATAACAGAAGCCTGTTTAAAAACCAGTACCAAAAGACATCGTGCTTAAGAACATTCTACGTATGTTTATTTGGAGTAACACTATTTTTTTAAAAAGGAAAACACATTAGTTAGGGATAAAAAGTACCTCTTTTTCTTCTTAAATGTGTAACTATATAATAAAATATTGTAATTATTTCTCTATAAGACTTCAGTCTTCTTATATTAGGTCATGAGCAATTTTCCAAAAATAAGTATTCCTGAATGTGAGCAAGGGAATCCAGGAGTCTCTACTGTCTTCTCCCGGGTGCAACAGGGCCTCTTCTGAAAACAGGATCAAGATGGGCCACTGTTCCAACGTCTAGTACACAATAGGATTAAGAACCAACAAATATAACTGTACACCAAAGTATCTGGACATATTTAACAGCAGTAGATGTCAAGAGTCAGTGTGTTTTCTCAGTTATTTTTCAACAAACCATTTTTCTTTCCTGTCTTGAAGAAAGCAAGCAGGCTTGTTCCAAAGGCTGAGATTTACTGTATTCAGTTCTTTGTCAAAATGTGAGGTTTATTTATTTTGAAGTATTCCTGGATTTGAAAGCACTTGAAAAATTAATATCAACAAGGTTTGGTTTCAGTTTTGTTTAGTTTTTGGGTTTGTTTTTACAAATAGCTTGTAACTTTCATATTTGTAGCACATGTTGTTATAACAACCACTTCAGGTCAAAAACCAGATGATTGTGCCTTTGGAAAGGAGAAAACAAAAACTTCCTTACCCCAGTTCTCCTTCAGTTCCTTTTTTAAATGAACTGTGACTGTGCTTTTCAATAGAGTTGGAAAAGTTGGCAGCCATAAGCGAGTTCTTTGTTCATCTCTACTCCTGTAATCTCATCCATTGTTTTTGCATGTAGGAATTTTTCTGCCTGTACTTCTTTCCCCCCCCATCCCCCATCTAATTAAGTATTTCTAATTAGTCATCTAATACCTAGTTTTCCTCTCTTAAAAGAGGTACTGCAAAGCAAATCTATTCTGTAATTTCTGGATATGAAAGCTTTTCAGCTTGCCCTGCCTTAGTGGTCTGTAGCCATCGGGAAATCATGTTGAGTAGTGTGATTTTGTGTCGCAGCTACATCCAGCATATAGTTTGGAGTGACTCTTTTTCCCTTGGTGTTTACCCAGAGGGGAGGGAATCCAGTATGTAATGATGACTCCCTGGTAATTTTGAACTAGAAATTAGTACAAAATTCCAATTAATTTGTTTACAGAATTAGAACTCAGAATGTCCCTTATCTGTGCTTTATTGTGTACCTGAAGCTTAGTTAAGTGTTCATGGTGCAGTGCAACACACTAGAATCACCTCGTCCTTAGAAGCACTTGTCAGAAAAATATGGGCCTGCCTGGTAGAATGTATTAGCCCAATACATTGTCTCCATTTTATTATGAAGCTGCTGGGGAAGCTGTGATATACAGCACTGTCATTACAGATCTATTGTTAGAAGGCTTCTACAGTCTTCTGTGTGCTGCCATTAATTTATAGCAGTAAACAATATGTAGCCCTCCAACTGCAGCAAAGCAGAATCTTTTAATGAGGTGGATGTTATTACCACAATAAATCAGCGCATTCGTGTAATGTATAATTCAATGTGTGTATTCCCACTGTAACTTCTCTGAGTAAGCTGATAGTGTATCATTGTCAGTGCACAGCTCCACCGTGCTTTGCCTTTTTTTTTTTTTTTTTCCCCCTAAGCTTTCTTTCATTTGGGGACTTTTTGTATTTGCTTGCAAATAAATGTGACATGTCTTGATAGTTGTCCTGTTGCAGGCTTCAGAAACCAACTGTAACAATAACAGCCAAAATCAATACTGTGATTTCTGGCTATATGGATCTCTGCATGATACCTTTTTTTTTCTTTTTTTTTTTTTTTTTAAGATAGAATTAAATCAATTCTAATTGGGTTTAGCTTTATATTCAAGGAAAGTAATTCTATAACTATTGATTTGGCCTATACTCATTTGGAGAGTAATAAAAATAAGGGCAGATAAAGAGAATACATAAAATGTTACAGAACCCCACAGCACAACACTGTTTCTATTTTTTATTTATATAATTTTTATACCAATGATCTTTCTTCCTTTTTTCCCTCAAGCACAGACAAATCATTGGGGAAAATCAGTACATATGGAGATTCCAAAATGGCTCTTGTAACAAAAAGACTACTTGGAGTCAGTTTCATTCTTCCCTGGAATAAATTTGCTAAATCAGATAAAAATCCTTTTATACAAGAACTACTTCTTTTAAAGGATTATATTTCAAATTAGTGAACTGCAAAAATACTAATTAACGTAGGATGTTTTCTTTATCCTACTGCCATATAAACGCTGCTCTGAGTAAATATGTAAGATTAGATCTTAGGCCATGTATAGATCTAATCTATCCTAGAAGAGAAAATACTTTGAAGCTTGTATGCCAAATTTCACATGAGCTGCAAAGAAGCAGTTATTTGAATAATACGAATCTGAATAGCAGACATAGTTTTTCCCTTCAGCTATGATTGAATTAATGACGTAGTTACTGATATTTTAAGGTCTTCCTCCTTTACCTTTTAGTGTATTCTTAGGTATGTTTATTCTTGCAGAACAGAAATAAAATTTATTTGCATGTTTGATCTTTGGTTAACTTGAACACATCCATTTTTTGTACAGATGGGAATCATTTACATTAACAATATACAAACAGTGTGCTCTAGGTATACAAAATGGTATTGCATATATGTTTAGCATGTATGTGCAAAGATATTTTAGACCTCTTACAACATTTTACATGTGAAATGGCTCAATTCACTTTCAGGTCTCTCAGTGATTTATATGTTGTATACCCATTTTTCCAAATCCTTCATGAAGAAGTCTGCTGAAGAAATGCACAGCTTTAGATAACAAAATATTTTATTTCTTACATTTAAATAGATCCCTGGCTGTTTATGTCCTAGGTAAGCACTGAACAAGGAATAACAATGCTGGTGAAAGTGGGGTAGACTTTTTTTAGTCATGCAGATGTTATTTCTTTTATATTAGTGTTTCTACATAGAAATTCTGCTGTTTCATTTGTCTACTTCTAAGTTTCAAATTTTATCCATCAAATAAGACTTGTCTTGGAAAATAGAAAGCAAAGAATCTGGGATGGGAATAACAAAATTCAGAATGGCTTGAAATACACAGATTTGTTCAGGTCCTTATAGAATCCAATGTCTGCCTTTTCAAAGCACCAAACCCTGTGTTCTTCATGCATGCCAATAATTCTGATTGCCAAGAAGAGGAAGAGGAGGGTGATGTGAGGTCATTTGTCTTTATTTACCACGTGTTTATTTTCTCAAACCTTGTAGCCTGTTGGTGCCCTGAACCCAAAGCGAGCGGCGTTCTTTGCTGAGAGATACGATTCATGGGAGGATGAGCAGGTTCCAAAATTTCACTATGGCACACATTATTCAACTGCCAGTTTTGCACTCACTTGGTTATTAAGAATTGTAAGTATATCTTTTAAATATTATTTTCCTGTAATTGATAATGAAAGTAACAAATAGCTAGAAACTAAAGCTCAGTGGCATAGGACAGTACTGAAGTTGCAAATAAAGCAATCAGTAGTGTAGGATAAACATATTCCAAACTTTGAGCAGAAGGGTTTAATTTTTATTGTACAGCCTTTTCAAATCAGTACAGGTTTTTTTCTCCTTAAAAGTTGTTTTTTCATGTATGTTCTTATTCTACTTTAAACATGGTTAACTTTCCTTCCTTGCATATTTCATGTACTGAACACTTGTAGATCTTACGGAATGTATTTTGTTTCCCCCTCCTAATGAGTGTAAATTAGTTGGTCTGTAATGATCGTGAAATGCTGTGATTTAAATAATTATTTTTTTAAAATCTGTTGAATTAAATGGAAGTAACTTTCAAGATGCTACGTATTGATAATATATTGATTAAACAATGCATTTTTATATAAAACTGAAAGGCTATTTATCTCCTAGAAAGTAATTTCTTTGGGAAAGCATTAGCAGCACATCATTAATTAAATCTTGTTAGAATGTACAAGCATACATAAATCCTCAAAGTAATTTATAGTGCTTAGCTAATTTCAAGCAATTACCCACTAATATGTGCTTAAGTGTTCTTTAACTAAGAGGAGGATTTAAAATCTTTTAAACATTTTCTTTTCTGTATCGTAAATTACAAATTAAACAATTGCAGTCATAAGGCTATCGGTATTTAATTCTACCCTTTATAGCGTTTAATCGATTACCTTGAAAAAAAACCCTAAACCAAAACAAACTAAAGCCATGTTTTATTTTTGCTACTTTAAAAAAAAAATAAATCTGAGGTAAAAATACTGAGTTTTTTTAATGCTTTTGAGAGTAATTTGTATCACAGGAGACTGTAGCTTCTCCTTCAGCCTGTAAATATTTTATTTTGGTGTTACTTGCTTTCTATGCATGGATTAGGAATAAAAAGCATTTGTTGAACAAATAAGCATGAGTTTGTATTTCTCATTCTTGGATAATAGAATTAACCCTTTGCAATTAATCATGTGTCTGCCAGAAGATTAGCATCATTAATAACCAAACCACAAAAGAAAAATAAATCCCTTTCCCCCGCCAAAAAAAAAATTCCTAAAAAATACATTTATGTTCTTTAATTAATCTTTTTATGTATATTTAGGAACCCTTTACAACACTTTTCCTAAACCTACAAGGTGGGAAGTTTGATCATGCAGATAGAACTTTTTCATCTGTTTCGAGAGCCTGGCGGAATAGTCAGCGAGACACTTCAGATATCAAGGTAAAAACTCTTTTTCCTTTATTGTAGCTTGAGCAGAGGACCATGGGTTATGAAAAATGGAAGGGAGAAGATCAGAACCTATCACAGCATTTGGGAAAAGATGCAGAGTTGATGAGTCATGGTTTTCCTTCTGTTATAATACAGCAGTGAATTATTTTGTAAAAAAAAAAAACCCTTAATTTTTAGCCCTGAGAGTAAAATAAGGTAAAATTGGCCTTTGCGTTACAGACACGTTTCATTGCCTTTTTGTTCCTCTGCACAAGGTTTAATCCTTCAAAACTGCTGTAGATTTTTAACTACAAAGTTTCATAAATGCTCTTTTCATGCCTCTGCCTCACTCAGATAAGAGTGTTGCAGTGAATATTCATATTATTTTATGTCATGTTGGCTATAGGCACTCAATTTTGGGGCATTTTATTCAGTGGCCCAATTTTTTGTTTGACTATGACAAACAGGAAGTGGAAGCTGTGCTGATTTAGATGCAGAAGGGACAAAAACTAGTCTTTTACTGAGGAATAAGTAGTTAGGGGATGAAGAGCTGTGAGGGAGATCTGGAAACTGTGTCCAGAAGGGCAGTATACTGAGTAGAGAAACAAAGTTCTACAGAAAACCAGTATCTGAGGATACTATGAAGAAACATGGAATTTATCGTGATATTGAACCTATCATAAAGGGACACTGGACCTGGAACTGACAAGTGTTTGAACTTCTTGTTCAAAGAAGTAGGTGGAAATAGAGATAAATTAATCTAGTAATTACTCACTGTATATAGAAAAAGACTTAGAATTAAGTGGGTCATGAAGCTAAATCCAGAGCACATAGAAATTCTAAGGGCAGAGGTTTAGGTAGGTAGTCAGTGAAGGAAGGAATAAGGTAAACAAATAGAGTCTGAGGTCTGAGGAGTATTTTGAACGGGGGAGAAGAACAAAGGCGATGAGGATCCTGTCAGTTTAGGGAAAGCATTTTTGACCTCAGATAAAAGAAGGAGTGCTATCAGATTATATTTTTTTTAACAGAAGAAAGGGTGAAAAAGAATAATGTGAAGAAAATAAGAGGCTATCTCATGCAGCTAGCAAGATACATAAGTACCATAAAATAATTCTATAACTATATTCATAGTGAGGAGATAATTAAGGAAAGGATTAATCTTCAGATTAATGGAATGAGAAAATAGTTAACTGATAATGCTGAAAGAGTAGCATCTGTCTTCCATGTGTGAGTCCCCACCAAAGGAATCAATGGCAATCAGGTACTAGTGGAATTAATACCACTTACAAAAAAAGATACAATGTCTATATCAAATTGGGAAAGAACAGTTTAGAAAATAAAAACACGTTAGATTTTGTCAACTTGACAGGTCATTATGAACTTCATTGTCTTGTACCTACAAGACTATCAGGAAAAATTTCGTTGAGTGTGGGTTTTTTGAGAAACGGAGGTAGAAAACCAGTAACGTACAATATGCCAGGAGGAGGTAGTAGCAGTGGACAAAGGAAGTATTTAGTTTTTGAAAAGGAAGAAACAGAGAGCCAAGAAATTATGAGGTGTGTTTAACATGCAAATACTCAGCCTGTGTTTAAGCATCAGGAAGATAACAAGGAGACAAGCAAATGAAACACATATTTATCAAGAAGACATTATGTCAAAGCAATCACAGTTGCTGGTGAGAAAAGGTAACAGGCCTTATAAACGCAGAAGCAGCAGATGATAGTCCTAGTTTTTGTCAATGTCTCTTGAGAGAGATGGGAAAACTCGGTTTAAAACAATCCTCTGTATTTGAAAAATTATTACCAATGATTAATTAATTAAACCTGAAAGATGTATTGAGTGATTGGAAGATACTGTAACTGTAGTGGAATTGGAAGCCCTTTTTGCAGAAGGCAAAAAGGATTTGAGGATAGTCCTAGATAAAATTTATTAGGGAGAAATGAGAATTTTTTTATTCTGGTTCCTCATACAGTTAGGTACAAATAAAACATAAGGAACATATAAATATATAGTTAAAAAATAAAATAAAATGTAGGAGTCTAGGTACATCACCAGTGCATGTGAATTAACAATATTGTGGTGTAAGAAAAAGTGTATAATGTTTTGTAGCAGGTACAGATCCCTACAATTTTGACCCCCACCAGGGAAAATGAAATGTTTCCAATGTTTTTTCTTCCTTTAGAATTCCTTTAACACCTACTCTACAGAAAAAAAAATGCTATAAAACAGGACATCCATAAATTTTGGATTTATTCCCTGTAATCTTGGAGCATCATATTCTCTTTAATGATTTTATGGTAGCACTTTCTCATGGTGTGTTCTGAAAAAAGTTAATTGTCCATCATTTTCTGTCACTGTATCTTTCAATATTGCAGTCAGTCAAATGGCATTTTCAGATTCAGGTTGAGTTCTGAAATTATTTCCTTATAAGTCTTGTCTGGAAAACTTTTTTCTGCATCACTAGAGTCAAAGGAATGATGTCTATAAAATTAAAGGAAAGGAAAGAAGTTACATTTAAACCATCTTTTACGGTAAGGTACAAGAAATATTTGATGTTAGGAAAACAAACTTTTTTAATAATGGAAATTTTTATGCTCCTTCGATTGTTTCCAGAACTTGAAAGATGTTGCTTACCAACAAAAGCAGTGATTTCCTTGAAGTTTTCTATTTGAAATGATTACTCAAAGAGTTTTTCAAAAGCCTTCAGCATCCAATTTATTAATTCTTGTCTAATATAAATGTTTCTGGACTTTCTTAATGTGATCCAAGATTTTTTCTGAACAAAATGCAATTTTCCTTCTAGCTCCATGTGCTTCATAAGTGAAATGCAAAAAAAAACCCCAAACAGCTATTACAGAGGAGTTACTAGTTGTTTAAATACTTGATGTTTAATGTCTTGAAGGAGAAATCTCTTGAAAATTTAAGTATAGAGGGACATGGAAATTACTTTGCTGTAGTGTCTGGCTGTCCATACCATTCAATCCATGGTGAACACAGAATGAAAACCATTTATTTCTCAACAAGTGAAAGGTTTTTAAAATTTCCCTTGTGTTTCTCATACACTGTGAACATGAAAACAGCTATTTTGTCTGATTAAATAATTTTCAGGTTTTTTGACCATAAGCTCTATAGACTCCTGTTGATGAAAACCTAGCAGTTTAATGAATTGAGTTACAGAAATATAAAGGCACTGGGAAGCCACTTTTAAGACCTTGAAAGCATCAGACCAAAGAGAATGGTATTGTATCTTGATGCATGGGGAGTAGAGGGTACAAAGGAAAAAGAAGGGTTTAGTCCTGTTCCAGCTGAAAAAAAAATGTGGGTTTTTAGAACCACTGAGTTGAATACAGGAAATTATTTCTCCTTGCTTCTCATACAGAAAGAATGAATGTAGACATTGATGCTTGCTGTCCTAAGATTGTTCCTAATCTTAGTTGGAGGCATCCCATATTACAAGGAGGACTAACATGAGCTAGCTTTGGAAGCAACCTTGTTGGCTGGTATCACTTTGAGAAAGCTAAAGCATATGTGTGGTCACAACCAATCTCTGTCAATATCCTGTGAAAGCCCTGGATTGATGATCAAAGCAGGAAACTAATGCTGTGCTGTAGTGTAACCTTTGGTTGAACTTTTCAGATTTTGATTTCTAGAGGTGATATGTTGCATAAAATTTCATTTCCTAGTTCTCCCTTATCCATTTATTTAAGCAATGCAAATTAAAATCCTTTGGAAGTTTGCTAGTGTCTCACTACCACTCTGGCATTGTTATTTACTAATTAACTCAGCATTGTTGCCTTTAAATGATTAACTATGTCTTTTGAAGTGAAATCTTCTGCACTGAAGAATATTAAACAGATTTCAGTTCTTTGAGAGTACTTCTTATTACCTTTAAAGTACTAGACAGGCATGACCATTAACTCCTTGTGTTGTTTCTTAATTTTCATTATTGGTGCAAGCAATCCTGGTTAGTTCTGATAATACTGAATAAAAAGCAAACCCAGATAGCCTGGCAGCATTTAACAGAGAAACGGTTTAGACTGGGGCTTGGACTAAGTTGCAAGTCTTGTCTGTTCTTTTGTATTGCTTCTTTTCTTGGATGAATGAGTAGATTTGTACATTCTTGTTCAGAAGCAGTTGCTATTTCTGGTTTGGTAACTAACCTGTTGAAATAAATGTAGTTATCATTACATTTAGAATTATAATTGTTACCCATGTCGCTCTTTGCATTTAGTTTCTCTTTTCCAAGTGTGGTACTTGCTGATTTTTAAAAATTATTATTTTACTCCCATATAGAGAATTTCTCAAGATCATTTGAAATTCTCACGCTGTCCTCCAAACAGCTATGTTGCTTTCTTAGTGATATCTGGAATTTTATTACTGTAGCTTCTATGCCAGGTCATTAATGAGATTATTGACTGGTAACAAGGCAGACTCCATTACCATGTCCTCCCAGTTTGACAGTAAGCTATTGATAACTGCTCTTGGACTATGGATTTCCAGCTTGGGTACTCCCACATTATTGTAACCTAATCTCATCTCCATTTCTCTACTTTTCTTCTAAAGGATGTCATGGGAGACTGAAACTGTTTCAGAGGTCTTTCTTAAAAGTGAAGCAACATCTTAACTTTTTTTCTTTCACCATCCACAGTTACCTTTTGAAAAGAAAATTGGCTTTAAAGTAATTTATTATTTTTCCCCATTTTTAACCAAGTTACAACCACTGGTATAGTCTGTTGATGTGACACACATCACTTACAGCTATTGTAAGGCTGGTGTGATGGTGCTAAATGACTGAGTTAGCCTTGTTTGGGAAGGTGTGTACTATCTTTTATCTTGTGCTAAGGTTCTGATAATATAGAACAGTTTCATTTTTAGGTACAGAAGTGTCATTTTGGCAAGTTAATTATATTATAAAACTTTAGCATCACATTATTTTGGACAGTTTTTCTTCAAATCAAGCTTCAGGTTTAAAGTCTCTGATTTGTAGCAGTATTAAGCATTGTCTGCTGTAATGTGCAGATTGTCTCAGGCTATAACTAGTGTTACAAAGTGGGTATCTGGAGTGTATAAACACCAGTGAGACTGGGGGAGAATGGGTTTGGCTAAGATTCTTCAGGAGGGTTGGGCACAGCTTGACAAGTAGGAGAATGCTAAAGACATCATTATTTCATTATCAACAGGATACTGAGATTAAGAAGTAAATTATAATTTTATCATAATGAGAAACATGGGGCTAAATGTCTCAAACTGTAGACTGTAATAAACAGAGCTACAAAAGTAGCCCCCTGTCTTCTGAATTTTCATCCATTTATTTGTTCCTTGCCTTGAAGTTATCGTAATGCTAATGAATAAATTTGATCCTGGACAAAAATATTGTTACTGTCAACTTAAGGAGGCTGGCAGTGCCAACTTTGAATAAGAGTGCTTGAGCAAGGGTTCTGCTGGCCACAGAACATTCTCAAAACCTATTGGAAGCTACTGTAGCGTTGATAGGCACTGTTCTTCAGCTATTGGAAATTGTCCTTAAAAGGAATAAAGAAAACTTTGGCTACGGGTAAGCAGTAATTAACAAGAATTGTTGAGTTTTGGTGCCGTGACTTCTTAATTAGACAGTGACGTTAAAATATAGTAACACATCTGATTAATGTTAGTGAAATATTTAAATGAAATTAGTAATTGCCGTAAAGGCAAAGCAAAATTGAAATATTGAATACATTGATTTCATTGGACAGGTGCTCAAACAATTACATAATGCACCCTCATACCTCAGCCCTTTACTATTTCATAACTTTTCTTCCTTTCCAGTACAATATCTTCAGTAAAATAACAACTTTCAAAGCTTAGGAAATTAAAAGCAATCCAGGCAAAACTTTTCATCAGTGAGTTCTTAAAGGCCTAGGCAAAACATGTATTTAAAAAAATAAGCCTTTGATTTCTAATACAGAAATGATACAGAAATCCAGTCATAATGTGTCCCTTCATCCTGTTTTTTTCCACATACTTCTGCTGAAAGTAGCATGTCCAGGGAAACTTGAGCATCCACAGGAATTACTGGGTCCTGTTTTTATTAGACTGTTAAAACTGCTCCTGTCTTTGGATCCTGATGTTTTTTATTCAAACAAGCACAAACATTGTGCAGAAAATCTTTGTTATGGTTGACAAATTAGATCTTTAACCAGCTACAAATAGAATATATCACAAAATTAAAATGCTGGTAGTGTTACCTTCAGTCACAGATATTGCTTACTTTCTGTGACTGTTGTGTTTCTCATTACCCAGGTCCCATGTGTTCAGTGTGGATTTTTGTGTTCAATGTGAATTTTTTCTTTCAAGCATGAGATTCTTCAAGAGACTTGAGAATCTGGACTCCATCATTGAAATTTATGGGCAATAAACATTAAGCTGAGCATTGGGGGAAAAGTGTGTTTACCTAACAGTAAAAAAAGCCTAACAGGTTTTGTATCCCTGGGAAAGTTTATTAATAGTTTCAATGTTCTATAAAGGAACAAAAATCCTTCTCTGTAAGTATTAGAACTGATGATACTTTTTCTCCCGTGGCTTTACTTCTTGCAATTGTTTTGAGTATTTGTCAAAAAAAGATGTAAAATTAAGAATTTTACAGAGAATTTGGAATTATTAAAAATTAAGCTTTAAATTAATTATTTCTCAGTGATCGGACATTTGTTATGATTCCCTCTCTGTGTAGTTTCTGTGGAAACTACTAAAATGTGAACTTATGCTCTATTTGGCCCCTTAAGTCACACAGACATAAAGTATAATGGCTTTACTCACCTGCTTCTTGTTTTTCAAACTTGGGCAACCTTAGTTGTCTTTTTTAAGTTTGACTTAAAAAAATGACCAAGAAACTTGAAATGTTTTTGGAGGGAAAAAGAGGTTGCTATAGAATTGCCAATGAGCACACATGAGCTTCAGGGCTGAATATGACTGACTGAAAGGCATGTTAAGCAGTATGGTTAAACTTGGTACTAGAGGCAAAAAAACAGAGTTCCAAGCTGCTGGAATATATGGAAACTGGAGGATGACAAATTTCATTACTTTCTTTAAAATCTATAGATAAAAAAAAAAAAAAAGCCCTTGCAAAATGGCTACTTGGGCTTATTGAAACAGGCTGCCTAACATGAGCATGCCTGAGACACCCTGTAACCTGATAAGCTTTTCTACATATGCTTTGCATTGTCTTATACTTTTCCATCTAATAGACAGGAGTTTCAAGAGTTAAGAGGAATAAAGTTGCTGCCAGACTGGCAACATTACCTTTGTATAAGAGAAATTTCATGTCATATTAGTAGCAAGGTCAAAGATGTCTAAGAGAAATGGCTAACAAATGCAGAAGCAGGTAAGTAGTAATGCAGATTTGTAACCATAAATTGTATGTCTAGCATAGCAAACCTTTTAACATATTTAGGATGCAGATCTTTGGTTTTCATGAACAATTTGTTTTTCTGGAAAATTGTGCCAAGATCTGTGACAGGAAAATATTTCTCTGTGTAAAAAAAAAAGAAATAAAATCTAAATTCGGTCAAGTCCATATATATGTAGGAATAGCAGTAGTTAAAAATGTAGGTATCTGGGTGTATGCATCAGAAAATTTCACTAAATGTCTGTCATTTATTTCTTATATGCCCAGCCATAATTGTATTGAAAAATAAGCAAATATTTTAATATCTGCTCCAAACTTTTTGTGTTGCTGTTGAAATAATAAACATCAAATAAGTTATGGACAAATCTGTTGAAGTCCAAAGGAGAATGACCAGAGGTCTAAAAAATGAGATCATTGATATAAAGTTGAAAGTAGTTGTGTACTTTGGAGAGGAGAGGAACAAGGACAGAAAAATAAAGAGCTTTGGCAGGGGCAGTTGTAATGCCTTTACCCTGCTGGGGATTTTGGCTGGCAGGCACAGTGCACTTCATTCCTTGGAATCGTAGAACAGTCCAGACTGAAGGGACCTTGAAAGATCATCTGGTCCAACTTTTTTTTGGAAAGGAAGCCTAGATTATCTAGCACCTTGTCCAGTCCCATCTTGAAAACCTCCAGTGATGAGGACTCAACCACATCCCTGAGGAGATTGTGGCAGTGAAGAATAATTCTCACTGTCAATAATTTCTTTCTTATATGGAGATGAATTCTGCTGTATACTCCCTGTTGCAGCGTGCCACCGTACCAGCCTTGGTGCTGGCCTGTGTGCTTAGTGTGGGAGGGAAGTAGTGCTCAGACAGTGCTGGAGGGAATGGATCTTACTGTCCTCAAGGTAAGAGCTGCTCCTATGCATTGACATATGCAATAAGGGGGCAACTGCTGCTTGTATTCATCCTGAATAAGACAAGAAATGGGCTCCAGTTGCAGCAAAAGTAGACTGGATGGGAGGAAGACTTTCTAGTGGCCTAAACAGATGAACATTAGAAATTCATAGGATCCTCAGAGTTGAAAATTTTAAAAGAATAAGTCAGAGAAGCATCTTTCAGTAATTGTCCATGATTTTAATTGTCTGTGAATGGCGAGAGGGACAAGGTAACCTTTCAAGGTTTAATCCGGGTCTTTTATGATTCTTTTATAATTCATAATTAATTATGAAATTAATGTGAACTGCATATTATATATTGTATAAATACAGTCAATAAATACCATTGCATAATTTTACTTATATCCTCAGTAAAAATACCAAGATAATTTTGTATAATATAGTCCGTGTACTGACTATCAGGAGTTCAAGTGCATTAAAGATGTTTTGTTTTGGGTTTTTTTTTTAAATGCAAAAGTGTATTGACTTAATAAAACCTACTTACTGATCAATAATGAACCAACTGCTAATGCAGTTACCATATTTCATTAATATCCTAAGTAAACATCTGAATTTTTCTAATTTTCTTTGCTTAATTGTAAATAACTGATGATTTCAATATTTTTTCTTAAACTAGGAAATGTTTGAAATATAATCTCCTAGCACTTTAATAGGATAACAGATTTAATTTGTTTTATTTAATTCCATTTTAATGGAAACCTGCTGAAACACTTTTCTTACAAGTTGGGAGAATTTCAGGCAATGTCTTGAGGCAATTTCTTAGTTCTGTGAGAAATAGCACGCATCTAACAGATGGAAGTTGTCGTGGGTTAACCCCAGCTGGCAGCGAAGCTCCACACAGCTGTTTACCCCACCCACCTCACCGTCTCCCGCCCGGTGCGACAAGGGAGAGAATCCGCAGAGAGTAAAAGTGAGAAAACTCCTGGGTGTAGAGGTAGACAGTTTAATAGGTAAAGCAAATCCACAGGCACAAGCAAAGCAGAAGGAGGAATCCATTCACCACATCCCCTGGCAGGCCGGTGTTTGGCCAGCTCCAGGAAAACCAGGCTCAGTCACATGTAATGGGGACTCGGGAAGACAGACGTTAACTCTGAAGGTATCCCACTTCCTTTTCCTTCCCCAGTTTCTTAGGGAGTATCATATGGTCTGGGCTATCCCTTTGGCCACTTGGGGTCAGCTAGCCCAGCTGTGTCTCCTCCCAACTCCTTCTGCACCCCCATTCTACTCACTGCTGAGGTGGTGTGAGGAACAGGAAAGGCCTTGGCTATGCATGAGCCCTGCCCAAAAATAACCAAAACATGTCTGAATTACCAACACTGTTCCCAGCACAAATCCCAAACACAGACCCATACCAGCTACTCTGAAGAAAATTAACTATACCCCAGCCAAAACCAGCACATAGGGAAACTCATGGGTACTTAGAAGTTATACTTTCCCACAGTCATGAAAATGCTTACTTGAAGTGAGATGAAAACATGCAAGTTGAACTAATATATTAATATGCATTTTAAGTTCCCTAACAGAGGAAATACAGTGTGGCAATATGAATAGAATCCCAGCCTTCTAATATGCATTTTTATTGTTCTGTTTGACAGGTTATATATAGGCTTAATATTGCTTAATGTGATTGTCAAATAATTTAGTTTGAAAATTTGGTATCTTATAAATGTTTTAATATGGTTAGGGAATCTGTGTCACTGTTTCTAGACAGTTTTTCAGATTGTAACTGTGCTTCAAAATGCGTCTGTCTATTATTTTCTAAATAGAAGAAAGTAATAAAATAATATTTCATAACATTAAAGAAACAAAGTATCTTGCATAGATTTTTTTTTCTTTAATGTGTGGTGGCAAACATGGCAATAACTTACCAGTCTTAAACTGACATTCTGCTGATATTACTTGTTTGTAAAACAGTCTGTCTTACTGAACTTTTCTTAGGAATCATTGTTTCCTTGTGATAAAGGGCAAAATTTTGGCAGGAGTAGAATTGTATGTTATTATACAAGCATTTTAATAAGAATCATGATATGGCAGATTTTATCTTCATTTTTTTAAATTCTTTTTTTTCAATAGCAGTGTAAAGCCTGTGTGTTAGATTGGTGTTGACATTCAGCATGAGCTCCTTCATCAGTTGTAATGCAGTCAGAAACACAGCAGAAGGAGTGAACTGTAAGGATGTCTGTCCCTACCCTACAGAACTGGTGAATTCCAACAAAGGACTTTCTGAAACTAATTTACAATGCCATTGTGCTAAAGCAGAAACTTCCACAAAACATGCAGGTGTTTCTGTTTTTCCATGAAATCACACAGAGAATGGAAACATGGGGCAATTTCACTGTTCCTGTGCGTATGCTGGGTATGTAAAATCTCAGGAGGGATTAAGTCAAAGCAGAGAAAGTCTGACGGCAACCCAAAGGGTTAGTCAGAAGGGAAGACCTCCAGGGGGACCCAATCTAAGTGGATTTGAATCCTGTATCTTGCAAAAAGAAACCACAGAGGAAGAATGTGGTTATATAGGGCTATAGCATCCAGAGTGGCATATAGAAGAGTGAATGAGGAATTAATATTTACTGGTTTTTGCAGTGTGGGTACTAGAACCATCTACTGGAGCTGTTAGGAAGCAGCTTTAGAATAACTAAACGATAAACCTTTGCAGACCAAAGTAGTGTGTGGCATCCATGGTTAATGATGTCAAAAGTCAGAAGTGCAGATTAGTTCAAAGTTATTTTAACTGTAAGAGGGTGGCAGGATATCCATGGAAAGACTGTATTTTCCCTGGATTAGTCTCCCAGTCTTTGTCCCTGTTCCAAGTGAGATAACTTCACTCTGGTCCCTCCTCTCTGGTCCTGCATCTTCATGTGGTATTTGTGTGGAACCACAAGTCAGTCCTTCTTCCCTTCCCTCAAAAATAAGCAAAAAGTGCATTCATTAATCTTTTTAACATTATTAGGTGTCCAGAAAGTTACATTATTAATGGAGTCACACCGCATCTGCTGTCTTAGTGCCAGTTTGGGCATGTGATATGAATAGTTTAAGAAAAAGGGAGAAGACTCCACAAGCAGAGTTCAGAAGGACTATTAAGGCTGCTGTTAACAAATACATTAATCATTATTTGTAAACTTGGCAAAAATTAAGTACTTTATTATCAGATTTATTCACAGGTTTTAGGATGAACTGTTTGCCTTCAACTAGTGTAATTTTCACCCCTGTAAAGCCACTGAAAGTGGGTGCTAAATGCTACTCAATTAGAATGGCTCAGTGTGTCCATTTGCACTGCCTTTTCCCATGTGTAAATGCTAACACATGGTCAAAGACAGGAAAATCAGAGAATTCAGACTCTCCTTTTATAAAATATGTATCATTATGGTGACAGGGAACCCTCCGAAAACTCATTTCTGGAATAATGAAATAACTTTTTAATGAGAAGTTTCGAACAGTCAAACTATGAGAAGTTACTGATAATTTTTAAGTTTCCAGGCAGCATATTGTTTCTGTGTAATCTAATGAAAACAATGTGTGTTCTAGAAAGCCAAACGTTTTCTGATCTTGAAAGGAACTAATAGCTGTACAGATATATATATATTTATAAAATAAAACCATCAGTAACATATGTAATGAGCTTATGGTTTAAGTATTTGGAATCATGGTCTGGTTTCATATTTGTGGTACATGTGGCTATCAATAGTCCAGTGTCTCTGCCTTTCCTTTGTTAGTTTCTGTGATGATAAAAACTACAGAAACCTTAGCGTTAGAGTACTTTCTTTTTTTACAACCGTTTATCCTTGCTGCATTCTTCTGCCTTCACTTATCCAATTAAATAGTTTTGAATCTCTTTTTATCAAGTACTTGTCAAGCATTTGGTACAGAAGTGTGTTTTTACCCTGCCTAGTTAATTAAGGTGACTGTAAACAAAAAGATGTACATACAATTCAAAGCCAAGCAGTGTTTCACACAAGGATGGAGGTGATAATAGCTTAATTCCTGCTTGATCTTTCCTGTCTTTGCCCTGGCTACTTCAGATTGACCTTGTCCACAATCTGATGACCTCCCTATTGCACTCAGCCATTTGGAAAGCTGCTCATGCCATAGCTGGCCCTGAGGGGCTATCTGGGAGTCCACTGATCCACTGACCCATGTCAAGGCTGGGTTTCCCATCTGAGCTGCTGAGACTCTGACGTAGCTACATACTGCACCCACTGTAGACAAAGCCAGTGGGGCAGGCTGATTTTTTTAATTTTTTTTTTTCTACTTAAGTGGCATGCAGTTTGCAGTCGCTGTATAGAAGACCAATTTTACACCAGTCATTTGCTATGAAGTACACTTCCTGAAGCAATTACATGTATTGATCCTTTCTTTACAAAGGAAGCAAATTCTCTAATTTAGTGGCTCGATTTTTCTAAATCCATCAAATTGCCAGGTTTATTGGGTGTACTTCAGTCTCAACATCAAGTTCCACCAAAAGAACAAACCTTTAACATATATTAAGGGCAGATATATATATGTTAGAGCTTAATAGGCTTTTCTATTAAGTGTTATGACAGGACTTTGCAGACATTTATATAAATTTCTAATCAGTTTATGTACATTCTAGTGTGTATTTTACAAAATAGATACTTATGAAGTTGCTTGTCTATTTGAAAAACAGGGAGACCACTTATTTATCCAAGAGAAAATGCTTTTTACCTTAATTTTGCTTCCTAGCACATGGTGTTCAATTCTGCTCTAGAATGTGCCATTTTCTGCTTTAAAAAAAATTTTTTTTAGCCATTAGAATGACTTTGTTTTTCTCAGAAGACTTGGAAATTCCAATTCTTTTGCTTTATGTGCTTACATGTTTTCCTCAACTGTGTTTAGGATAGCAGGCTTTGCCTGCAGAAGAGCCAGGGGGGCCAGCAAAATGTTCAGTGTTCTGTTTAGCATAGGCTGGTAGGGCACACTTGTAGCACTGATGATCCCTTTTTTTTTACTTGTGTGTGTGAACTTATGCTTGATTCTTCCCTGTAATTTTGGACTGGACACATAATTGAGCTAATGACCTTTCCATGAAAGGAAAATATGAGCTTGATTCAGCTTTGACTGAATGGGGTTTTTCTGAACCTTTGGTATAACTCCAGGTATTTTAGAATTGACAAAAAAAATAAATTTCTGGGCATTGACTGGTCTTAGATAATAGGCTAAACATTAAGTTCTTCGTCTCTTTATGTTAGAGAGAATAAGAACATAAAGGGGTTTTACAGCAGTGTAATTAATATGTACTTTCATCCAAACTATGGACTGTCATTTGTGTGTTAGGACTTCAAAATTTGGATTGTGTTAAAATCTGAAAGAAGCAGTTTTCCCCAACTTCTCAATATTCTTAGTAGTTGTTGCTTTCCACTATTATTTGTAGCATGTGATGTTCATTAGTTTTATCAGTTTCTCTCTGCATATTATTTAATCAGAACCGATGTTCTGACTTCTCTGGTTTATAGCCAGTTGTGTCTTAGTTCTTTGTCATGTTAAAAGCATGATAAGGATTTACCACATCTAAATGTTTAAGTTTTTAAAAATGCGCAAGAGAGAATTTCCCCTTTCTAGGGAGAAGGGGTATGCCTGTGGGAGGATTTTATATATTGTCTTTGCCTAATAATTCAATCTAGTAGTTCTATTAATTATTTTTTTAAACTCAATGAAGTGCACCCTCTGACAGAAATTATAACATTGTATTGTTTTTCATTTATCTACAGGAATTGATTCCTGAATTTTATTACCTCCCAGAGATATTTGTCAACAGCAACAATTACAATCTGGGAGTGATGGATGATGGAACAGTGGTGTCTGATGTTGAACTTCCACCATGGGCCAAAACCCCAGAAGAATTTGTTCGCATAAACAGACTGGTAAGATCCCTCTCTTCTATTGTCTGTCAGTAATGTTTGTCTTGCAAGATTCTTCTAAAATCCTGTGGATCTTTGCTTGCAGTATATAGCAATTTATAATTTCCATAGGGCTATTGCTGAAATTATCTGAAGAAATGTTAGATTGACAAATTAGGAAGAAAACCCACATTTAATATTGCTCATTCTTTAGGTGTGCTCAAAAAAGTTTGGGTGTCATCTAGATATGCAGGACATTTTATCCATTGGTATGTCAGCTCCTGGGGTTCTAAAGAGCTAATACAGGCATCACTTTACAGAAGACCTGAAAAAGTTTGTTTAAACATAGAAATAGTTGTCACTCCAATTACTTAAATGTAACTTTAGTTGTTTGTTTGTTGTTGTTTTTTTTTTTATTATTATTTTACTACTCATTTAACTCCAAAGATTGGTGAGTGCCCCAGGAAAGAGGGTTGCATTTTATATCTTTTTTCCTCCTCTTCCATTTCTTCCATTAAATTGATACTTTTTTCAAAGCGCTTTTTACCAGAAAAACAAAACCAAATTGTCTTTTGCCTGCTTTATTCCCCAAACGTGTATTACTGTTCTTTTCCCTGTTCTGAAAAATCCAGTTGTTAACACTGGCTTTCTTCATGGTGCCCTCTGGGCAGTGTAGTGAACTACAGAATAGCTGATGCAGTATCATTGCTGGTTGCTCAGCACATTCTCAAAGCTGTTATATTAGGCTCTTCTTAAAATGAAAGGATTCTGCAGCAGTGGCACTCTAAAATAAATAAATTAGAGAATACTTTTAATGAGTCTTGAAAAATGTGGCTGCAGTTTTCATGTGGTAGTTGGCTAACTGGGACGTACTGAGTGAAGGCATGGAAGCTCTCAAAAACTCTTCAGATACAAGGCTTAAACTTGTTAATATCCTGATATTTCTCAGTTAGAAAATGAGAATTTAAAAAGTTCTGCTGTTGGGAGAACATCAGACCCAGTGTTCATAAAATCGCAGAACAGTCACATCATAAGAGATCTGTGATTTCTAAGTTATCTGGATGCTTTACACTCTGCTTTTACTGGTGGTATGATAGGGAATCACAAAATCATTCTGGTTGGAAGAGACCTTTAAGATCACCAAGTCCAGCTGTTAACCCAGCACTGCCAGGGCACCATGAAACCAACTGTTTGAGTTTCTAGGCCTGGGACCAGGTTTTTCTCACCCTCACCTCTTTGTATGCTCTGACCTACCCTTCCCTCACTCTTCCATCACTTCCCAAAGCCTTTGCTAGTGGTGTCTGCCTTTCTTGCAGCTCTCTTTGATATCTCTTACTTGTTCTGTATTCTAAGGATGAAGTGCTTAATCTGCAGGAATAAACTGCTTTCCCATTATTACTGTTAAACTCATAGCCACAAAATGTAAAATCCCTTTAAAGTCCTCTCTTAGAGAGTAACAATCTCATTCCATGTTCCAAATGTATTTTTTGTCTCTGTATATGCATCTTTATTTTGTTAAGTCCAGAAAGAAAGCAGCTGAGCACACTCTAGAATGGGGAAGTGCAGTCCAAACCTTTCATTTCAAGAAGTATTCTGAAAGCATTATATTAACTTTTGTGCATTTGAATGATGAAGATTAAAATTACTTTGTCATTTCATTAATTTCACTCCACATTTCTTATGAAACTGAAATATAATCTGTATTAGCTAAATGTAAGTGACGTCTCCTTCTCATATACTTCTCCTCTGCCCCCAGTAATTATTCATTAGTGATTTGAGTTTCGAAACTATTTTAATAAAAAAAACCTTTGCTATTAATTTGCTTGGCTTTGTAACCTCTGCTTTGAACACAGACCTTGTGTTACCACTTGTCAAATGGTTCATTGAAAGAACATGCAAGAGTTGCCATAAATCACTTTTAAAAACACAAAAACTTTTTTTGTACAGGAATAAACAATTTTCAAGGATAAATAATAGGATAGGATAGAATAGATTGATTTATTTTTTTTAAGGCCTAATTATCAAAATGATAAATAATTGACCACTTGATGGTATATTGAATTATGTCAGACATTATCCCCTTTTGGTGACACTGTAGGTCCCTGATACTATTGCTGTAATTCAAGTTTTGGTCAGTTTGGTAGCAATAAATTGAAACCTCTGTGCCAATGAATTGCATTGAATGCTTCTGTGTGGAATAATGAACCTTATCATGGCCCTGTTAATGCTGGTATGGATGGTGCCCTTTGTAATTTGCTGGCTTTGAAGTGGAATAAAACTGAGAACACCGCATGCAAATATTAAATTGCTTCTTCCTGTTAATACTTAGTGGCTTGGATACTACCAGCATCAAATTAGCATTGTTTTATTTTGGAGTAGAATGAGTGTGTTTAGGAAGAATGCTTCAAACTCAGTTCCTCACAGATCGCATCCCAAAAATGCTTGTTCCTCTGTGGCATGGGCTGATTCATTCTGTTAATATTTCCTTACTGCTTCCTGGTTCAGACAGAACAGTGATTACAGTATTTTAAGTGGTCATTTTGTAAGCTATCACACATTGGTATTTTTCTCCCTTTGCATTTCAGTTTACCTCTTTAAGTCCCCAGATCTTACAGAATGATTGGAGCTCATGAAATGCATACTGCTTTGATCTGTGACCTTTCTGTGGTGCTAATCGGGTTCCTGATATCATTATACCTCGCTCATTAATCATATTTCCTGCAGCCCGTCAGCCAGCCCGCCAGCCCAAGCCCCTGTTTGCAGCCTTGTGTTGGCAGGTTTCTGCTTTTCCAGATTATTACAGTGTGATATTTTGGCTTCTCATAACCAGACCCACATCAAGCTGTGTGCTACAATTAAAGTCAGATGGTCCTCAGGTTGAGCAGGGATATACTGTTGCAGCTGTCTGTCTTTCTGGAACAGACCAGCACGGGGAACAGATGATCTGTAGGACAGTGCATAATAACAGCTTGTACAGTACTGGGTCAATAGCAGGGGTTCAGAACATTAATTGACAGCCTGAGAGCTGATTTAAAAGTGATTCCTAACCTACTTTTAATTCTATCAAGTATGTATTCTAATTGAAATAGATTGTTGTATATCCTCTGTGTTTGCTCTGAGAATAAAAGCAAAATGGTGTATAATTAAAACTGGGTTTTGATTGATGGAATGTCAGGATGAGCTAAATGATAGCATCAGGATATCATTCCAGGCAATACAAAGAAGTATAAACTGCACATAATGCTTCTGTATATAGTGAGTACTTTGCATTAGTTTGTGATAGCACAATATTTTACAATAACACAAATCAGTTGTGGAGGGGGGTATATTTTTCTCTGAGACAGTCTACAGTTGGATAGAAAAGTGATTGTGTTCTACTGTTCTGAAACCTATGTGTTTGTGTGTATATATATAAGCTGTGTTTTATATTTAGTGTCATAGAACTGCTAAGATACACAAAAAAAGATTTTCGTTTTACACAGATGAAGTTAGAAATAGTTGTACTGTTGTATAATTTCACCATTTTATGTATGTATCTGTGTGTAATAAGAATTACAGTACTTGCTTAGTAAAAGTTAAAACCACGCAAAGATTTGAGATAAAATGATAATTCCTTCCCTCACCAAAACAGAAAAAAAAACCCCAAACGTAACCTACTATTTCAATCATTATTATTATACTATTATTATTTCAAAGTTATGATATCTTCAGAGCATTAGTATGTGAGCAAAAGGCTGAATGTTTACTTGGTCAGATATCTAATAAATAGAAAATAATATATGCAATACTACTTCAGTTCTCCCATGCTTCTGAGAGACCTATAGGAAAAAGAAATGGGAAATAAACTGAGAAGGGAAGAGTATAAAGAGATAGATGTTCAGATGTTGTTTGGGTACAGAATTCTTAAACAAAAGCCATACCAAGAGCTGACTGACACTGGAATAAACCTATTCTGTTAAACATAGATAGTGTTATTTACCCCATTAAAGCAGATAGAAATTTTAATTGCCTTTCTTACCATGCACGTCAAAAGTGGACGTGCACAAAGAGCAGGTGCACCTCGAGGAAAAGTCTCATACTACCCACTGATAGGAATAGCTAAAAATCCCTGTAAAGCAGGTCTGTTGTTTCTAAATAGTAAAGTGATCTATTTTATGCTCTCATTGAAGGTTGGATGCTTAAATAGGTAAGAATTAATTTTAAACTATTAATCAACTGATAATAACTAAATTTTGCACAGCTTTGATGAGCCTCAGTTTTTTGAAAATCAAATTGCTTCAATGATAATAAAGTTGTTGAGGTCTGTCAAGGCAGCTTTCCGCAATGTATCTCAATTAAGTATTTTACTGCCTTATTGCAGAGTTAGTCCTTTAATGATTAATATTTATCCATTTTATTCAGTGCTGGGCAAAATGCAAGACAAATTAGAGAAGTGATGAGATTACTGTGCAGGATTGGGAGTTTTGAAATCCAATTTTCAAATAATTGCAACTGTAGTGATTGAAAGCCAGGACACTTTCTGAAACAAATAGTACACTTAAATGCATGAAAGTACTATGAACAGAATTTACCCTGGCATGACGAGTAAAGTGGAAAGGAAGGGCATGCCAACTGTTCACCCTAATAACAAATTTCAGTGGAGCAAAATGAATTAGTGTTAAGAACCACCAGTTGGTAAGAAACATCTATAGTGAGAATTAGAGGGTGGTTATCAGTTGATATGGTGCATTACTTTTTAGCACAAACTACTCCACCTCTCACCAGAAAACACTGAAAAAGCAACATACCCTGAGAAGTAACATAACAATACTAACAACTGCACTTTTTAAGAGTCTTCACTCTGTCATATCTATGGAAAGTGAACAGATGAAAAAAGCCTAAAGTTGGTTTCAAGAACATTATGCTACTTTAGTCTATTACTACTGCTCTTAGTCAAATAAAGATATTGGAGCTGCAGTTAAGGCAGTGCTCATCACTTGGAATGCACTGGTTTTTTTGTATTACCTTGAAAAGTCTCTTCATAGTATTTTTTTCCTAGTTCTGCAGCTGGGTATGTCCAAAAGTGTTGCAGAAAGTGCTGTGGAAACTCACGTGGATATGAACTCTATCCATTGAGGCTGCAAGTGCAGATGAGTAACAGATTGCTAGATTATTAATCATAGTTTTTTTATAATAGCTTACTTGTTAAATGTTACAAACATTAGTGTGCAGGAGAAACGCTAAACTGAAACCAGGGTTAATTAGCAACATCGGGTATTATCAGTGCAGCACCTAGTTTGACATTCTAGTTTAAGCAGGATTGGATATAGTCTTAAAAAGCTAGAATGAAAACTGGTCTGTGTGGGCTATGTGATTAAGATGCTTCTGGCAGTCTGAGCTGATCTGAAGACCTGGACAGGCTGGAGACCTGGGCAGGGAGAAATGTAATGCAATTTAATAAGAGCAAGTGTAAGGTGCTGCATCTGGGGCACAACAACTCCATGTATCAGTACAGGCTGGGG